>JZKD02S1672857.1:478598-497347 GCA_000966675.3 Picea glauca | reverse complement strand
AACATTACTAATCTAAATTACAACTAATGGCCTAGAGCCGACATAAATAAAATAGCATTACTAATCTAATATGCCCCAATTAAGGGGTAATGAGCCAATATTAGGGCTTAACATATTGTTGACATATCTATTGCTTCATGATGTATGGTATGGCACAAGTTTGATGCATGAACAGGTCCAAGGATCATCATATGGTAGCATATTGTTGATCTTGCAGAGAAGATAGGGGGAGACATACCCATAGGGAGAGTCATTCTTCTTCCCATGATTCTATGAGGAGATATTTATCAGATGCAAACCTAGAAAAGAGCCCTATATTTGAAGAAAGATCAAAGAGGCATAATTCTAGGAGGAGCGATGGTCACAGGGGGAGTATGTTCAATGTATTTTCAGAATTACATCAGAGTGATACCCCTTGTTCAAAAATGGAGAGATTATTCAGAGAAAGATCAAAGGCATTCAGACAAGAGGAGCAGCCCCAATCTATCACTGAGACACTAGTATGGTTACATTATTGTCTTGATGGATACTATTGTTTAATGTGTTGTGAATACTTAGGGAATTCTTGGTATGGCTTATATGATATGGTTCAGTTTGGAATATTTGGTTGATGGAGTGATCATTACTCTTGTGATTCAGTGGTGACATGATTGCTATGGTGTACTAGTTGTTTATACATGATTGAGATAGCATTCATATTGATTTGTTGTGGGGCATGAGAAAGATATTGGAGAGCTTGGATGTGTTGTGACTAGCTGGTGGTCAGATTGGACACTCAGAGACAGGATAGAATGATATATTGATTGCAGAGAATCTGAGTTGATCTTGAAGGAAAAACCCTAACAGCTCAAAAGGTATACGCAGGTTGTTGTATACACTGACCGCGTGTATACGCGGGCTGTAGTGAGCCAGGGTGCATGCACACGTTGGCTGCACTACTGACAAGTCACGTACCTGTTGACAGATTGATATTTGTTGAGGATTGTTGCCTCGTCTCAATTGGTGCTAAGGGTGTAGGTTGAGTCTTGTATTATAGAGTTGGTGCTCTTGTAGAGTTGTACTATATTCATTTGTTGTTGATAAACCCCCAGATTGTTGCCCATAATAAAAAGAAAAAATGTACATACATCTTGTGTTCTTTGTGTTCCTTGTGGTGATGACTTGTTGATGATATATTGTTGATATATGTTCTCATCTAACTGGTTGTAAATGACAACAATGGGTAATGAATAAATGTTGAATGTTAACCAAGAAGTTTTGTGTAAGAGGGAAGTTTTGGGAAAAATATCCCCACACTCATTAACCCCCCCCCCCTCTAAGTGTGGTAGGTGTGTCCAACATTTCCTCTGTTTCTGACGCTCTCCCCATTTTTCGACACTGCCTTCATTTTTTCAAAACTTCCTTGATTTTCTTCCAAAATTGGCCTGCGCCAACAACTTGAATATCATTGCACAAACAATGTTGTTGAATATGAGGCTTTGCTCATAGGTCTTATTTTGTCCATTGATAGGGGTATAAGACACTTGAGGTTAATTGGTGATCTAGACCTAATAGTTTCACAATTTTTACTAAACTTTTCCACAAAGAATGAAAGACTCAAGAGATACCGAGACTTTGCAAGGTTTGTTGCAAAATTTTTTGAAGTGGTGTCAATTGAAGCAGTCTCTAGAGAGGAAAATTACATAGCAGATGCCCTAGCTATCTCATCATCCACCTTGCAACCATGTGATAGACCCCTCCAAAATGTGTGCAATGGAGGTTCTATTTAGACCATCAATCCTTGATAACTTAGAACATTGGCAAATTTTTGAAGATGACAGCGAAATCCTTAGATTCATGGAAAATAGTAGAGAGTTCATTGATTCACAAGTAAATTTCTTGGTTGAGTCCATGGACTTGGAGGTGGTAAATTATCAAAATAATACTCTACCAAAATGGTGCATTCCTTTAGAACAACTCTTTGATAGACACGATGTTTACAAAGGAATTCAATATTGGGACCGAGAAGACCCAAGAATGGTAAAGATATGGGAAGGCACCACTTAAGAGGAAAGAAACAAAATACTTGACCTCATTAGAGAGTTTAAATATGCCTTTGCTTGGACTTACAATGACTTAAAGGCTTATAGCAGTGATGTCATCCAACACGATATACCCTTAACGGAAGGAGTTATACCTTTCTGACAAAAACTAAGGAATATTAATCCTAAGTTGGAAAAAAATACAAAAGCAACTCCAAAAAATGGTATATGTTGGTATCATAGTCCCCATTATGTATTCATCATGGATGTATAATTTGGTAGTTTTCCGAAATAAGAGTGGTGGCATCCGCCTATGTGTTGATTTCCAGAACCTTAACCAACTATCATTAAAGGACAATTACCCCCTCCAAAATATCGAACATTTACTCGAAAGGGTCACTAAGGAAGGCATGATGTCTATGCTAGATGGATTTTCTGGGTACAATCAAGTGTTACTCAAAAGGAAGGATTGACTCAAAACAACATTTACTACACCATGGGGAACATTCATGTACTTAAGAATGTTGTTTGGCCTTATGAATGCAGGTTCAACTTTCCAAAGAGAAATGGAATTTGCCTTTAGGGATCTGATCCAGAAGATTATACAAATTTACCAAGATGATCTCACAATTGTGTCAAAGGAAAGAAAATATCATATCTCACACCTCATAATTGTCTTTGAAAGGTGTAGGAAATATGGTATTTCCTTGAACCCTAAAAACACTATTTTTGGGATAGATAAGGGGAAGTTATTGGGACACATAGTTTCAGAAGGGGGAATTTCTATTAACCCAGAGAGAATCTAGTCTATCAAGAACGTATGTCCCCCTACTAATAAAAAGTCCCTTCAATCAGTCTTTAGGAAGATAAATTTCATTCGAATATTTGTTCCAAATTTTGTTGAGAGAATAAAACCCATGAGTGCCTTTCTTAAGAAAGATGTGGCATTCAGATGGGATGACAAAGGTATTTGATCTTTTGAATATATAAAGAATGCCATTTCCCAAGCCTCGATTTTAGTTAGACCTAATTACTCACGTGATTTCATGATATTCTCCTTTTCTTCTCAAGATACCATTGCAGGTGTCTTGTTGCAAAAGGATGTTCATGATCATGAACATCCTATTGTGTTCATGAGAAAATTCCTTAGGGATTCAAAATTGAATTATTCGATTACTGAAAAGTAAGCATATGCCCTCATGAAATCTCTCAATCATTTTAGAAACTATGTTGCCTATAACAATATTAAGGCTTATGTCCCTTACCCAGTGGTAAAAGATGTTTTATCACAACAGGATTGTATGGGTACTAGGGGTAAGTGGGTTTCCAAGATCCAAGAATATGACTTAGAAATAAAACCCACTAAGATCATAAAGGGACAAGGACTAGCTCAGATGTTGACCAAAAGTAACGAAGAAGCCATACAAATGGGAGAAAACGAGCAAGTGAATATGGTGGTGAGTGAGTTAGAACATGATGAAGGTATTCCTACAAAATATATTACCTTAAGAACTTATCGTTCCTATATCACCTAGTGGATTATAAAATATGGGCTCTAAGACTCAAAGCTATGAAGTACTGGTTAACTAAGGATGGTCTTGGTTGGAAAAACCCAGATGGAGTTCTCCTTAGATGTGTGAACAAAGATGAGGCTAACAAATTGCTAAAGGAGTTACACTCTAGGTATTGTGGGGGGAACTTCGCTATCCGTACTACCACTCACAAGATTCTGAGAGCCGGATATTATTGGCCAACATTGTTTGTTGATACTCACCAATATGTTTGCTCATTCCAACCTTGTCAAAACTTTGTGGGTAAACAGAGACTCCCTGAACAACCTCTAAGACCCGTGATTGTAGAAACCCCTTTTCAACAATGGGGTTTGGATTTTATTGGTGAATTTAAGGATAATTCGAGTAATGGTTATCGATGGATTTTGACCACCACAGATTATTTCACCAGATAGGTATAAGTTGTCCCCAGAAAAAAGGCTAGTGAAGAAGTGGCCATGAACGTTTTGGAAGAAATAATCATAACAATATTTGGAGTACCTGCCAAAATCACCACTGACAATGCCAAGTATTTTTGCTCCCTTTCTTTAGCATAATTTTGTTTTAAATATGGCATCACTCTATCCCATTCGTCAAACTACTATCCCCAAAGCGAATTTTTTGGCATAATCAAGAAATAAGAATCTCATGAATATTATCAAGAAGGTTGTGGGAGAAAATAAGAAGGCCTGAGATAGAAAGATCAAGTACACCCTGTGGGCAGATCACATAACAACAAAGACCTCAACAAGAAAAACCTCATTTGAACTAGTATATGGGTTGGCAGCTAAACTACCCCTAAATCTCCAAATTTCCATCCTTCACTTCACCCAACAATACGCCATAGAATAAGAAGCAATCTAGGGATGAATTGACCAGTTGGTGGAATTAGATGAATCTATGAGGGTTTCTCTAAGCCAGATGGAAAGAATTCAAGAGAAGCTTAAGAACAATTTTGATCACAAAGAAAAGGAGAGGGATTTCAAAGAAGGAGATCTAGTGTTATTATGGGACAAAAGGAGAGAGAAACCTAGTATGCACAAGAAGTTAGACAGATTATGGACAGGTCCTTACAAGATTATGAGTCAAGAAGGAACAAACTCGTTTAATTTAACATTGTTTGAAGGAGAGGCTCTGAAACTACCTATGAATGCTATCCACATCAAGCGTTATTTCCCACTGGCAGCATGACAGGTAAGTACAGGTAAGTTAGATTAGGTAGGCATTTTCATCCATTGTATATACCATCTGCATATCATGATAGCATAGTTGTAGATACATTTCCATATTATTTTGTTCATTATGTATATATGTATGCTCATGATTATATGCTAGATTAGAGATTCTCTTTATTTATTTATTACATCATATATGAACAAGGGGTGATATCACCACCCTAATGATTACTAACATCTTTGTTGAGATTTAGTAGGCATGGGTCATACCAAATATGCTGAGGTTCTCATGCACTCTATGGTGAGAACATGTCCCCGAGTTGGAGCTAGATGTTATCCCCTGCCCTAAGGATAACTAATGAGATCATGTCTCAAGGCCCACAGGTCCTAGATATGGAGTACCGAGAACCGGGCCACTTGATCATGGCCCCAGAGGGCCTCTCTTTTCTTTAGTGCAGTTCATTTACCAGCAACAACAATATCCATCCCACCAGCCTGGTCCTGAGGTAGCAGTAAGTCTTTCTCCATTAGGTAATGATTCTGGGTATCATGGTATGTGTCACTCTATTTTTGAAGCACTTGAATATGTTGCATTGAATTCGTCTTCATTTCATGAGGTTTGATTGAAAATTATGTTCTTTTCCTTGTTCATACCTGGAGGGGTGACACAGTTCACTAGTAAGTTGATCTCCCTTTAGGATGGGTTGCTACTGGATGGGTCTATGAAAGTTCATCGTTTGTTCCCTCCATACTTACCACTTTCCATATTTATTCCTCTCATCTCCCCCTACCTTTTTTTGGGCATTGGGATTGGACACGCTAGGAAGGGTTGTACCTTGCCTTATGGGAAGAAGGGGCTAAAGGCCCAGAGGGTAAAAGTAGTTGGCAAGAGTTAAAAGCCAATGTTGAAAAATTTGAGATTCTTTGCCCAGGGATTCCTGAGAAAGAAGTAAAAATCTTCTTAGTAAGAAAAGGGGACCCATAAGATACATAAACACTCAAGGTACTAGTTGGTGGATAGGAGGTCTCATCACGAGCTAGCATATTATGATGATGGGCATGTAGAGATATGACACTACCACCTATCTGGTCACCAAACCAGGGTAGTGGATCTTGGTGGCATAGCTAAGAGAAAGGGGGTCTCATCACGAGCCAACCTTCTCATATTTGTGAAACGTTTGTGGATAACACTGTCACCTCTTTTCATCAAGCTAGGATAGTGGCCCTCAACTTTTCCCTTGAAGCACAAAACCAAAAGATCAAAAGAACTAAAGCTAAGAATAAAAGGCAATGAATGGGCTAGGAAAAAATTGCATTTATGACAAGGTACAACTCACCCTCTACAAAGGCACCCACATGTAAGACTTACCTTTCCCTATTATTACTGCACCCCATGCCCAAACACTTACCCCATGCCACCTCATATGCTTAAATGACTTGGATTGGCTCCCACCTAGGAAATAAACCAAACTTAAGAGAGGTTAGCCCAATAGGACACCCTGAGACTTTATCCAAACTTAACATGTCAAATTGCATAACGTCTTTGAGCATTTGTCTAGGTTGAGGGGGGTTTGATGCACATGTTTGGGTAATTTAATTATTGGATGTGATTTACATGCTATGATCCATATGACTTACGAACCCCTGGAGGGCGTACTTATTGTTGTTGCAGGACCTTACCCAGTGGACAGGTACACGTGAGGGAATGGTTAGCTCGAACCTTCATGAGGGCTTAAATCCCATAGATGGATGTTGCAACCCCAGTCAGGGGCAAGAAGAAACTGAAGATTTTCACCAGGAAAAGGAAGGACGTTACCTTTGGAGGCACCCTGGAAGATCTAGACCTAGGGGGATCTTTCTTTTCCTTGTGGACGTTGGCCCTTAAAGGCCCGGGACATCATCATCATGACTCTAGATGTCACCCAGAGCTAGGGTTTTCATTTTGGAGGTAGTTGTGAGTTAGGTGGCATGTGTGGGCATCATCTGGTGCCTTTAGAGGCCAAGTGTTCTACATTCTAGGCCTAACGTTCCACCTTAGGGACTCAACATCCCCCTAGAAGGGCTTGACATCACCCTTGGATATGTTTTTAAATGCTAATTAGTTTTATTTATGTCAAAATTGGATTTTAATATAAATTGGCCAGGTCGGCCTTAATTTTGACCTAAAATTTATTAAGGATCAAAGTTTCATATAAATAGAGATAAAGTACTCTCATTTTAACATAACAACTCCTCACACAAGAGGAGAGGACTGGAATTTTCGACCTATTTAGGGTTTATTGGCTGAAATTGTGAGGTGCACCTCTCTTGTAGTCTTCTACTTGTAACTTGGATCAAATTTTGGTGAAGTCATTTGGTAATCTAGTGTTTTCATGCATGATTATTCTTGGTGAAGTAAGTAAATCTATTTTTTTGTCATTACTTTTGAATGTTTATGGTACACTTTCTTGCTCATGATAAATATTATGAAATTGCATGCTTGTTAAACTCTAGAAGTGAAGAACTTAAGTTATTACTTATTCACTTTGTATTTACTAGACTTTGCCTAATTGGTTTATATTGTCAGGGCCCTAAATCCCTAAAGTGATAGCACTTTAGAGGTCTTGATTTATTGTTGTTGCATCTATATATCTTTTGCAATTATATAAGACGGAGGAAAACCGCTAGGGCCTAGAAGTTCCTATTCTCTAGTAGCTCACCTCCTCAAAGATTGAATCCTAGAAGATTTAAGTTACTACTCTTCTAAAGATTCATCCTTTACTTGGATAAAAATAATCATTTTGTTGCTTACTCCAAATGAATGCCACTGAAATTTTCACTCCATAACCCCTTAAAGGCACTAGTCCTTACATTTATTTTGTTGATAGATCAAACCAACACTCAAACCTTGAATTTTCTAGCCTTAACTAACTAAAACTGACCCTAACCTAGCCTAAACAACTAAGTTACTTGTTGTTGTTATAAATCACTGCTACATCCATCTTGATGCAACAAATTTTCTGCATAATCTAAATTAAATGCTATCTAAACACCTTGAAACTTGCTTGTGACATTCAATTATCAATTTGCCTAATAAATGTTATCTTTTTACTGTCTTTTCAAGCAGTTTTGAGAAATATTTCTTGTAGTTGTTACAAAATACTTCTTGGTGTTGTAAACTGTCATTTAGCTACAATTTTATATCAGCTAGCATACATTTCAAAGGTTCATTGTTTTTTTGAAGCATTGATATCATTTTGTACTTGAAACTGCCATGTTTTCTGCTTGTTGTCTTGTTCTGGGTAGGTACAATTCATTTATTAACATTTGCTTCATATCCTAAGACATAAGACCTTTTGACTTGAGTGACCAGTGAGAGGGGGGTATTTTTCCATCCTTGCTTTAGTTTCATTAGCCCTTTAGATCACTAGGTACATCTCCCTTGGGGTAGTTTTAACATACTCCTAAACAGAAAAGGGTTTCCTATTAAGGTGACAATGGCAGGTCACCCCCTTGTTATGACAATATTGTTTCACTTGCCTTGGGATTTGGGCAAGTACATATTGTACGATAAGATAACCTATCACAGATTCAGAATGGATCATCCTGATGGTGGTCTAGGATAAGAAGATATGTGGAATCAAAATTTACATGGATTTGCAGAAATTGAATGGTGCTTCCTTACTTGACCCATTTCCTACCCTGTTTACAGATGAAGTTTTGGAGAATGTAGGACATGAAGCTTACTCATTACCGATGGATTATTTGGGTATCGTTAGATTAATATTGTGTACGAGGATACGTATAAGACAACATTTTCAATGAAATGAGGATGTTATCAGTATACAGTCATGCCTTTTGGGTTGAAAAAGGCACCAACGGTAATTTCCCGAGTTGTTGTTACAACCTTTAAAGAGTTTATTCATAAATTACTAGAATTATATTTGGATGATTGGATGGTGTTTAGTTTGATGAAGGACCATATTGAAACTTTTCACTTTATGTTGGATAGATGTAGAAAATTCCATATTTCTTTGAACTTGAAGAAGTGTATTTTCTGCGCTCCAATTGGTATCATGTTGAGTCATGTAGTATGTAAAAAAGGAATTTTGGTTGATTCTGCAATGATTGTTGTTATTGTTGATCTACCACCACCTAATTCAGTGCGAAAACTGTGAGAAACATTGGTTCATATAATGTACTACAGAAATTTTATTTAGGGGTACACGCAGATCATAGCCCCGCTAAAAAATTTGTTGAAGAAGGAGGTCAAGTTTCAATGGAACGAGTAATGTCATAAAAGTTTGGATACCTTGAAGCATAAATTGGTTACTGCACCAATTTTAGTATTTTCATATTGGTGAAAGGAGTTCCATGTCCAAGTAGATGCATCATCCATAGCATTAGGTGCAATTCTATCTCATCTAGGGGAAGGCGATTTGGATCATCGCATTGCATTTTCTAGCAGAAATTTGTCGACTACTAAACATAATTACACTACTACAGAGCATGAAGGACTGGAAATGGTGTATGCACTACAAAGTTTAGGCATTGTCTACTGGGATCGCATTTTAAGATGTACATGGATCATTTTGCATCGATACATTTATTCGATAAGCCAGTGTTGGGGAGAAGAATATGTAGATGGTTGTTATTATTTCAAGAGTATGATTTTGAAGTGATTGTGAAACTGGGAAAATTTAATACAGGACCTGACCATTTGTTGTACATACTATCAGGGGAAGGTGCAGGAAATATGGATGACAGTCTACTAGATGCACACTTGTTCATAGTATAGATGGTCGATGATTACTTTGTAGATATTTTCCAATTCTTGACCATATGAGTAGCCCCGCCCGACTTTAAAGTTGTGCAGAAAAAGCAATTAGTAGTAAAGGCAACAGATTATCAGCTTATAGCCGGGAATTTGTATGAGTTAGGTGTAGATGGTATCTTCAACAATGTGTATTAGAGAATAGGAGACCTATGATATTATCAGAGGCACATGAAGGAATTGTAGGAGGCCACTATGTAAGGAAAGCGACGACTTAGAAAATTTTAGGCGTAGGACTTTGGTGGCCCACCCTTCATAAGTATGCTAAGGAATTTTGTCATACATGTGATGTTTGTCGATGAGTTGGGAATCCATCCAAAAGAGACAAGATTCCCTTAATACCACAAGTTACATTGTAGGTTTTTGATAAATCGGTAGTTGATTTCATTGGGTCGATTAACCAACCAACAAAAAGGTTAGGAGAAAGATATATTATTGTTGTGACATATTACTTGACGTGATGGGATGAAGTAGAACCTGTCAGAGATTGCATCTTGGAGACTATTGTGTGGTTTCTATTTGAGAATGTTGTTACGAGGTTTAGATGTCTGAGAATCCATATGAGTGATCAGGGGAGACATTTTTTTAATAAGAATATTGTTGCTTTGACAGAATAATTTCATATTCATCATCAAAAGAGCACACCTTATCATCCTGAGATGAACAAAACAGTGAAAATGTTTAACAAGATCCTAGAAAGTGCACTGACAAAGATAGGTAATGTAAATCGAGATGACCGGGACCTAAGGATTCCTACAGTACTATGGGAATATTAGACCTTGTGTAAGAAGTTGACAAGACAAACACCCTTCCAATTAGGATATGGCTAGGAAACAATTATGTCCATGGAGTTCATTGTGTCGAGTGTACACATTGTCATGCTGATAAAACTCATGAATTCTAGTGCAGTAGAGAAAAGATTGACAGAGCTAATGGAACTGGAGGAAAAGTGCTTCATCATAGGATTTCATTAGCAGGTTAAGAAAGAGTGCAAAAAGGCATGGCATGATAGACATATTAAACAAAAGAAATTCCAGATGGGAGATCTAGTTTTTCTCTATGACAACAAGTTTTTGCAGCACCCTAGGGAGTTTCAAATGCACTGGTTGGGTCTATATGTGATAAGGTTTGTGATAGAGGCAACTGTCATTTAGTTGGAGAAATTGAATGGGGAAATCATGGAAGGATTGGTAAACAGAAGTTGGTTGAAACTATATAGGGATAACCATCTTTCCACGCACTAGACTGATTGCACAATATTTGTACCATAGTACCTGTATTATAGTTCTAAATTGGGCATTGTTCAAAGAGTCAAATAAGAAAAAAGAGAGATTAACAAGAAAATGTCGTGGAAATTAAGCAAGAAAGAGGAAGGCACGCAGGAAAGACAAAAGATTGACTTATGCACAAAAAGGAGAATTGGACTGTGCACAAAGAAAGCTCAGATAAAATACATGCATAGATGACATGAAAAGCATTAAAGAGAAAACATGATGGCGAGACAATGGAAATCCATAGTCATAAATGAGAAGCGGCGATGAGGGATGGAAAATATAGAACATGATCTGTCGAAAAATATGAAATTAATGTAGAATCCGAACAAGAATTGAATGTGAATAAAATCATATGGGACTTCAAGTTTGGGCATGAAGAAGAATAGAAGAGCTGGAAACAACCTATAAAGGTAGACAAGGGAAGATGAGGAAGGGTTACTGTTATTTACACATTTGAAGAGAACAGAAACTCAAGCCAAGTGATTTGCATAGCGAGTCGAGTGAGTTGTAGAGAAAGTTGAGTTAGTTTCAGAGAGCCATGGTGCCACCAAAGTTTGGAGAATCCACATTATAGACGAAGAAACAATGCACTAGGAAGAAATCTATACCGATACAGGGAGGAGCCTCGAGTGTAGAGGCATCTGATCTAGTCAACTTTCCAAGGGAATATGTGCCACCAACGAAGCCAACAACAAAGCCCATGAACCTTCCCAAGGAGACAGAGTATGGCCTTATTGCACCAGAGATTCCACTTGAGGTCATCATTGAGAGAGACATGTTGGGCACAGTAGGGAATCTGAAGTTTTCATACCATGATTTGGCAGATCTGAAGAATTTTCCAAAGTTAGCACCACATAATTATCTATGTACGACACTTAGACTAGACTCATTCCTACTCACAGTTAAGCCACAGGAGTGGGAAACAGGACTACAACAAACATGCATATTGAACCTATTGGAGATCCCACATTTTGGCAGAAGTGAAAAGATCAACAACTGCATCAAGTTATTATTAAGTTGTGTCCACAAAGTTTTTATATGGTTGGATAGGCCAGTGTTGATTGACACACAAATTATTGTGTGGATTACAGGATTGTAGTTAGTAGGAAAAGACCCACTACCCTTATTCACAGATAAAACTAAGGAGAAAGAAATAACTAAAAGAATGAAGGAAAAATATGGCATGCATAGAGCAGCGCGCGGATTGGACATTGCGAGCATCAATGATGATATAGTCATATTTGTGACACAGATATTGGCTTGTAAATTACTCAGGAAATGTCACAGAGACCAAGTGCCAACAGGAGTAATAGCAGCAACAGAGAAGTTTGCAGGAGGAGTACAGATGAACTAGACAACATTTCTAGTCAACCAGTTTTTTATTGATTGGAGGGAAGTGCAAGACAAAGGTACAGAGTTTCATTATGCATGGCTATTAATATTGATTGTATTAGTTTATTAGAGGAAGCCAAAAGAAACATAGTTTTTGGAAGGTATGCAGAAACCATGCCTAGCTTAAAGGTATGCTTCCTTGTGCCATACTGTGCACAAGAATAGAAAGATGGATAATAATGTCACTTTTTACATTTACAAGGAGAAAATATAGCAATGTATTGAAAACACACCGCACATTCTCCCTCAAACGATTGAAGCATACAGAGACATTGTGTGATTTAAAGCAGGACCACACCATGTGTATATTCAAGAAGGATCCAAATCATCAATGGTTTCCTACCAACTAGAGAGTGATCGAGCAGGATGTCAGTTTGATTATGAATGACAGAGAATAAGAGTGGAAAATCCCAGTGCCAGAAGCAACACAAATAGAGACACAAAACCAAGAGCAGGAACAAGAACAAGAGTAAGAGAAAGAACAAGAGAAGGAACAAGAAGAAGAATAGGAGCATGGAGAACAAGGGAATGGTGCAGGCAACACTCAAGAAACAACACCGCCCACTGGAGAAAATAGAAAAGAGAAACCTAAGGACCGATCAACACATAGACACAATAAGAGGAAAGCAACAAAGGAAGAAGATATCCATGCATTAACGAAAGATGACTTGTAAAATATTGGAGATTAGGTGAAGGAAGTTACATAAGAAGAATTCCAGCGATTTGCATAGAAATGGGAGGAAATGCACACGAATGTGCAGGCGCAAATTGCCACATTGCGCCATATTTTGGAAGCAACCAGAATAGCGCCAGTCCAAATGAAAGAAGAAGAAAAAATAGAGAGTATAACAAAGACAATAGAGTCATGACCAATGACATCTCAACCATCATCAACATCAATAGAGCATCAAATCATGAAGATATCAACAGGGGTTATAGAGTTGCCCATGATAGAAATGTAAGAGCATACACAAGCATTAAGTCACACTGACTTAGTGTTGTCACAGATACTGTTGAATGTGCTACATAACTTGTAGACAAGTGTTACACAGGAGATCCAATTCTGATCAGAATCGACTGTTATGGAGTTGGTCAAAGTGACTGAGGACAATGCAACACTACAAACAGAGTATAGAAAACTTATGCTGGAATGGGACGAAGCTGCACATAAAATAGAAAGGTTGAAAAAGGTAGTGTAGGAAGCATACAACAACATACCAGAGGTATACATGGAATTAGATACTCCTTTGTAAGAACAAGTGACAAATATAAGTGAATCCATTTAGAGCTTCCACGTAAAGATAGTCGACTTGGAAGATCACAAAACACCGAGTACTCCACCAGAAGAAAGGAAGCAATGAGAGAAGACAACAATGATGATTGTGGAGAGCATTAAGAGCTTGGATGAGGAATGTGCAAAGCTAGATGAAAAGAGTACACAAGTGTGGACTCAATTGTTGGAAAATGCAGAGCTATAAGCATTAGAACAAAGTTTACAAACTCCACAAGAGAAAGTGCATAAGTTTAAAGAAACAATGAACACTTTTTCAGCAACAAAATGAATGGCTGCAATAGTTGAGAATAGGTAGCTACATCACAAGATAAGCCAGATGAGAATTGAATAGCAAACTCTCACGCAGAATCTTGAGCCACTACATGAGGAATCATTTTGGGTTACATAAGAACTTGTGGCTACACAAGGGATAGTAAAGCAAGCAGTGCAAAATAACATAGAGAAACTAAAGAACCCCATTACCATGTAGAAAGCAAAGGGGATTTTGGCACAAGAAGCAGAGGAAAAGGAGAAGGTCGCAACCATGAAGGACGCACTTCAGAAGTTCATTGTGATGGGAAAGGGAGTGCAACAGAAGCATTGAGTGGCTCAGATGAGCCACAGGTGAGTGTTGGGGGCTTGTTGGTACAAGGATTTTGAGACCAATTTTGGGAACTGTGCAGGAGAAAACCACATGCCAGGTCAGTCAAGGATTAGCACGCGCAAAAGAAGGAAAGATAGTTGGTGCATATTTAGGAATCAACGTGCAAAATAAGGAATATCGTTGGAGTCGTTAACCATTTTGTGTCCATCAGTATGGGCTAATCCCTATTTTGATTGTATAAATATGTAAGGGTTTTGGGATAGAGAGTAGCTTTTTTGGGCAACTAGAGTTATAATGATGTAGCTTTTGGTAAGGAGAACTATGACTATGTATCTTTTGAGAGAGATTTTTTAGTATGTTTTGTAATGAAGAAGAGTCGAGTTGAGCAAGATAGATAGCAGATAGGTACATAGGCGAACGACCAGGGCATGTTGTATGCGTTGGGTATGTTTGAAGCATAATGTATGTGCGTAGTGCACCTATTTTGTAATGGATGATTCTGAATAATATAATAAGAAGTCGTTCATTGTGGACATAGCCCATTTTGTGTGAACCATGTTAATCATGGTGTCTCTATGTTATGATTTTCTTTATAGTCTATTTATTGTGTGCACATAATGTATGTTTAGTTATTATGAATATGTCACATGCTATTGTGTTTCTGCGCAACTGATATAATGAATGAATGATAAGTAGAATGGTTATAAAAGACTTCCTCCCATCCCTTTAGCACTGCAGAAATTTGGTTCTTGCAGTCCCCATAGATGCCTCAGGTGAGACTTCACCTGCTTGTGGGTGATGTCGAAAGGGATGATATCTAAGGGTTTTGTTGGTAAATTAATGTTGAACCCTAGGTCTACCCACTACGCGCCAACGGTGTTGAAGTATGACCTAAACACATTTCTATTGAATAAGAGCTTGTCTTCTTTGAACGTAAGGAAACATGTTAACATCCCAAGATCAAAAGGAATTTTGTAACAGTAGAAGTCTGCACCCTTATGAACCAACAACATGTTATTTTAAGTGGTTGGGTTTTGTTTACACATGATAATATAATTACACATCAAAGTTTTAAGATTGTATCAACGGAGACTAGGTTAATAGCTTCAAATATGACATATTTTTATCTATTTCAAAAAAATAATAATAAAATATTAAAACTTTATACATATTGCTAATATCAATAATAATAATAAAACTTTAATTATAAAAAAACCACAATTTTAATAAACAAATTATTATATATATCTTAAAATTTATCAATAATAATAAAAAACTTTAATTCTAAAAAAACCACTATTTTAATAAATAAATTATTATATATATCTTAAAATTCACATGCTATTCTAATAAATAGGAGAGATGACCATATATTCATCTCAATTCAATCTGTGAATTCATTTTTGTAGTAGTGAAGTGAATTCATTTTTATAGTAGTGAAGTATCTTGTCAAGGAACATAACAAATAAATTAGTGAACACACTCTTTTCATCGAGATTTCATTTATATTTTTGAGATGCATTCCTAATAAGTACAAATACAAAATAATCATTAAATAAATATATATAATTCAAGGAATGTAATAATTATTTGAAATTATGTTTTAATTTGAAAAAAGTTTTTTTACTTTGTTTTGCATATCTCACACCTCTTTGCTAATTGTAACAATTTTTTCATTACTTTCCCTTCTTATTTTTTTATTACTTTCCCCTCTTATTGCAATTTGGAATATGCATAGAAATTTGCACAATCACATGAAAAGTATATAATTTAAGGAATGTAATAATTATTTGAAATTATGTTTTTATTTGAAAAAAGTTTTTTTTACTTTGTTTTGCATATCTCACACCTCTTTACTAATTGCAACAATTTTTCCATTACTTTCCCCTCTTATTGCAATCTAGAATATGCATAGGCATTTGCACAATCACATGAAAGTGTTTGATACATGCTCATTAACCTCTCAACACCCTTTTATATAACCACTTTATTTATGCAACATTGGAGTGAACCTATAAAAAATGGTTTTTTAAGTGAAGTTATTACAATTTGAGCATTTTCATATAAAATGACAAATCAAGATAGCATTGTTCACAATTTTTTAAATAATTTTGATTACTCAAAATCAATTCAACTAAAATTTTAAACACCCTTTACTTACAATTAGCATGATTTTTCAACCAATTTTGTTTATTCAAACTCAATCTAACTAAGCTCTTAACACTACTCTACTTCCTTTACATTTGTTGATAATCTATTTTGTAAAACTCAATCTAATTAGAGTCTTGAGCATCTATTTAATCACATGATTCTTTAACTAATTTTGATTACTCAAACTCAATCCAATTAAAATATTTAACACTACTCTACTTCCTTCCTTTAGATTTGTTGATAATCTACTTTGTAAAACTCAGTTTTGAACACCCCCATCTACTTACTTTAGATTTGTTGGTAGTTTAATTTGTAAAATTCAATCTAACTAAAATCTTAAACACCCATCCACTTGTTTTAAATTTATAGATGTTTTACTTTGTAGAGTTCACTCTAAATAATATTTGTTGGTAATTTACTTTGTAAAATTCAATCTAACTAAAATTCTAAACACCCATCCACTTGCTTTAAATTTATAGATGTTCTACTTTGTAGAGTTCACTCTCAATATAATTTAGGTTTTACCTCTATGCCATTTTCAATTGATAGAGGACCGGGTGTAGAGTGTAAATGGAAAGAAATGTAAAAATGAGATCTCAAGTTCGATTCTCACCTCAATTTACCCGTGCCCCATGCTTGTGGGTTGTGTGGACGCCCCATGCTTGCGGGTTATGTGGATGAACCTGGAGGTTATAGAGGTAGCTGAGTGGAATCGACCTGGAGGTTATAGAAGTAGATGACCGGAATTGACCTGGAGGTTATAGAGGTAGCTGACCAAAATCGACCCTGTGTCACTAGAGTTTATTGTACTCATTACAAGTCAACTTTAGCTTCACCTATGGTTGTAGTAATTTGAGAGATTGATGTATTGAAAGTCAACTTTAGCTTTACCTATCTTTAACTTCACCTATGGTTGTAGTAATTTGAGAGATTGATGTATTGAAAGTAGTAGTAATTACTACTAATTTGAGATGATGTATTGAAAGTAGTAGTAATTACTACTAATTTGAGAAGATGTATTGAATGAATAATTAAATTATTAAAAAAAATGACAATTTCTCTATAATGATAATAAAAATTAGAAAAAAAAGATAAGAAATTACTTAAATTTTAATATCAATACAATGATAACAAAAATTTTAGAAAAAAAAGGATAAAAAATTACTTAAACTTTTTCTTTTAAAATTACCAAAATAATATGATAGTGTCTTCAAATCATAGTAATTTGATACGTTGATGTATTGAAAGTGTTTTTAAATTAAAAAAAATATATATATATATATAGTCTATAAAAAAAAACTGATATAATGATAATGGTTAATATCCATCGAAATTAATTTTAATTTATAAAATCTTAAAAAAATATTTAATATTATAAAAAAAGTTATTAGAAAATATTCCCTTAGTAAATCGTGTTTCCACGGGTTTTGCACGCCAAAGTCTATCTCTTTGTGTGGGTCAATAGACGACATACAATGAAAAAGATGTACGGAACATTTCCACGGGAGCATATAGAATACGGAATTGTTTGTGGGGTGAACACTCATTTTCCTATGGACTTTGACACATATTCAAATACAGTGCTTTTTTAAGAGCATTCACATGGAATGCAGAGGTATACAGACTACGGATTGCAAGTAGAGGACAAGATGCAACTCTAAATCCGACAAATTGTCTCGTCAACCTCAATCGAATGGACACGGACAATCTTTGGCCGTACCTACTTCACTTATATAATCTAACACACGTTTGAGAAATTCAAAATATGCAAAGCATATCCCCTCTATTAAAACATTACATAACTTGATATATTTCTTCCAGGAGGATCTTGATCGTGGGTAGTGAATATATTTTTCCAAAAATGTTGAATTTGTATATCTGATTCTTAATTAATCATGATCTTACTATAAGATTCTACATTGTTTTCTAAAAAAATAAATAAATTATATATATATAATTAAAACAAATTATATAATTAAAAAATATTATTATAATATAAGTTTAGTTTCAAATATTGTATATTTAGAATATTTATATATATATATATATATATATATAATTAAAAATTGTTTTATATATTGATAAATTGTATACTTTTAAAAAAATATTATAGTAAAAATTGAGTTTCAAATATATAAGTATAGTTGGAATATTTAATACAATAATATGGTAAAATTATTTATTATAGTAAAAGTTGAGTTTCAAATATATAAGTATAAAAAATATTATAGTAAAAATTGAGTTTCAAAATATATATAAGTATAGTTGGAATATTTAATACATATTAATATGGTAAGATTATTTATTATACCTGCCGAAGGTCAGGTATATAGCGATGAGAGTTCGCGTTGACATTGTATTAATTTAGCCTTTGACTAAAGAAATTGTATACGTTTATAATGTCATACTTTAACAATTGATTTAATTTATTTATTTCAATTATTTTAAAATCTTTTTGGCAACCTCCCATTGGCTATTGAAATGAAGGTGTTATTG
>JZKD02S1672857.1:467586-478548 GCA_000966675.3 Picea glauca | reverse complement strand
CTTTTTCAAATCAAAATTAAAAATAAATATTAATATAAAATAGTTATATTTAATTTAATATTTTCTTAATAATTATTAATATTATTTATGACTTTATCTTTAACAAGAAGTTGTGATTATTATAAACCATACCATAATTGTAGTTAATAATGCATTACTAAAATATGAATACATCAAATAATATATTATTAAAGTAACGATACATTTAACAAAATTAATAAATATATTACTAAAATATGAATATATTTAAATATGAATAAATTAAATAATACACTACTAAACTAATAATGCATTTTAAAAAACATTAAAAATATCAATAAATATATAACTAAAATGTGAATATATTAATAAATTAGTAATATATTAAATTTAAAACTATTAAATTACTATTCTTAAATTAATTTTTTGTTTTTATTTTTTTATTATTATAAATTAAATCCTAATATAAATAACTTTTTGTACCAATAGGCAAGGAAAGTACCTTCATCGGCAGGTATATGCTGCCATGCAGCCTTGTTATACTTGCTTCTGCAGGATATATAGCAATCAATTGCCAGTTTCTCGTTTATATTCATCAATATATAAACATTTTACATAGCAGCCATTACATAATTCGTCCCGAAGACCCAGCAGGGTTTGACCTCAAGACCTCCTCCCAACACTTGGAGAAAGATACTGTCTTACCAATCGCGCTGTCTCACGGAACTATCCTCATAGTGGTAATTGGGAAGATACATGCATACTCTGCGCTGTGGAATTAGTTAATACGAAAGAAATTAAATAATAACTAATTTGGAAGAGACATGTGTACCCTCCTCAGACTGGTAATCATGTTTGTGCGTTCCATTATGTTGTGGGTTACCCGTTGTTGGAACACAAGGCCGTTCCATTATGTTGTGGGTTACCCGTTGTTGGAACATGAGGCTTGGCCTACTGCCAGAAATGCCATTTTCAAGGTTGCTATATATTGATATTATGAGATCATGTGCTTTTTATTAACCCCGGGTTTTAGATGGATCATAAGTCTATTTATTAGAGTTTTAAAAGAATAATATTTCAAAACATGAGTGTTGAGGATTTAGTTACAGAGGATGTTATTTGGATGTTTATACAATTTTGTAAACATAGATCTATTTAAATCATATTTAATTTTTATTTTTATTTTCTTTTTATATTTTTATTGAGTAAATAAAGTTTTTATACTACTTTTTCCACTTGAGTCATATTTTATTGGCTTTATATTAATTTATACATTTTAAAATTTTTATGATTTTATAGTTCTATGTGGGATAAGTGGAAAAAAAATAAGTATCACTTAATATTCAATTAATTTTTTTATTTCAAAAACTTTGGCATTTTTAAGAGAAAAATAGAAATAATATATTGCATTGGTGGTGACTCATCTTTAAATTATAAGTCTTATTTAAATATTTCTACTTTTTTAAGGTGAGGAATTTGGTTAAAATGTATGTAGATAGTGTTGTTTAAATCATTTGCTTTATCTATGTGAAAATATTCAAATAATTTTTTATTTCAAAAATTTTAAGAGAAAAATAGAAATTTCAAAAACTTATGCAACTTTAAGAGAAAAATAGAAATAATATATTGCATTGGTGGTGAGCCATCTTTAAATTATAACTTATTTTTTATTTAAATATTTATATTTTTTATTTATATAAATATTTCTATTAATTAGATACAACGTGACTATTAAATTAATATTTATCATAGATGTAATTTAATAAATCTAGTTTTTTTTTATATTAAAATTTAAAATTGATTTTTTTTCCACATGAAAATTGTGCATTATATTAGATAATATAATCAGTTTACAGTGTCGATAGTTTCTTACAATCCAAGTATAAGCATTTTCATAATACTCCATCTGAGATAGCTATATCTTAAAAGATATCATTACAAATTGATCAGAAAAATAAACCAAAAAATTGCAGCAAAAAAAAAGGATTGCTACTCCACTATCATATTTAATACAAGGAGTCTATCCACTTATAAATTCCCCAAAATTTCCTATTACTTCCACAGTCTTCAGAAACTAGAAATCAAAAGACTCCATGCTAGAAAAGTTGCAGGTGGTAGGTTGGCCCCTCATGTCCATTGATAAGCTGATTGCAGATAATGGTTCCAGGTGGATCTGTAAGAGCCTTTTTGGAAAGAAAATTTGCCTCCTGATTATCTTCTCTATAGACATGATCAAAGGTGACTACAGTGAAAAGCTTTTTTAGTTCAATCACCCGCTCTTTCCAGCATTCGATAGAGCATACCTGCAAGGAACCAACATTATTTAACCAATCAATAATAACTTTGCAATCTCCAAGGATAAGGATATCTGAAATCGCCAACCTATGGGCCAAGGTGAGAATAGCCCAAGCCCCCAGGAGTTCGGCTCTTGTATTAGTACCCCTACCACAGTTAAGGGACCATCTATAAGAATTCTACTCATTAAGGGATAATAAGCCCCCAACACCGCTTATTTCTCCGTTCCTCTGTGATGCCCCATCAAACTAGCCCGTTATTCTATTCTTCTGTAGAACATAGCCACTTCTTCTTACTGCAATTTTTGAACTTTTTGAGTTATGACTCGCTACAACAGTTGTGGAAAGAAAAAGAACTTTCTCCATGGATGGAACTTTGGATTCAAAAATAGCTAAATTCCTTTCATTCCAAACAAACCAACAAATATATGGTAGGGTAAGCTGAGTTCCTAGTACACCAAGAGTCAGAACAATCCTTTATAGATGTCCCCGACCAACCAGAATGAACTTTAAGATGAATACAAGTTTTGCACCAAATGGAAGCCGCAAAAGGACAATGAACAAAAAGGTGGAAGGTTGATTCTTCATTACCTTTACATAGGTAACAATACCTGGGTCCTTGCCATCCACGCTTAAGAAGGTTGTTACAGGTGAGAATCTTATCTTCCATGAGCAACCAAGTGAAAAGATTTAATTTTAATGGACACGCCCATGACCAGATCTTCCTTTTTTCTATATCACTATTCTTTTGCCACAACTCTACAGCTAGAGCGTTATAAATATTCTTTGTAGTTATTATGCCTGTTCCATCCCCGCCCATCCATCAAATCTCATATAATTCATTAGTTGGATAAATGCCCACGACAGACAAGTGGATTCTATAATTTTCCCATTTTGTAGCCAGTGTGCCCGACAAACCCAAATCTGTACTTGTAACCCAATTAGCAACAGTCAACACTGTAGCAATGGCTCCTCTCGCTTGGTAGAGGTAATGAACATGTTATTCATATAGATGTTGAATCAATGCATTTGAAAGGAAAACATCATCTCCCATGCCCGGGATAACATCTTTACTGACCAAAATGTCTGCCCCATTCCCCAATTTCCAAGCCAACCATCTAACAAGTAAAGGGAGAGCATTAAGTAACTTTTTCCATGTTTGTGAGCCAACCCGAGAAGGAGATGCAGGTCAGAGCCAAGTGATTACTGGAAGATGAGGTAGATATTTATCCTTCAAGACACGGTTCCATATCCCTAGCTGCATCAAACCTCGCCATAAAGATTTAGCCACTAAGGTTGTAATGTTCCTGACTTGGATAGTCTAGGAAATGCTGCTAATGTGTGTGTAGGATCAATGGTCTATAGCATTTAAATGATCATACAAATAATAAACGCGACAAAGGACTGCAAAGTTTGTATTATGATATCTCTGTGGGTTATAAAATGGATGAATGCGGCTGAATAAACTGACAATAATCGACTAGATCAACAGACAAAGGATCTTATCCGAAATACAAATAAGAAACTAAAACATAATACCCGGAATATGGGAGCACTGCGGAATCAATGGATGCGTCGAGACTATGGCAGCGCTAACGGTAACTGCTGGAAGTCTGGAAAGTTTGCCCTGGGAGCTATACTTCTCGAAATGGCCTGGAAACTGTCCCAAATGATGTGCCCTTCTCTAGTCCTCAGTACTGGTATCTATCGGACCCCTTTGCTGATGAATCTAGACCCTGGATGGATACCCCTGGGGGAATGCGCCCCTCTTCTTCTAGAAAAATGTGTCCTAGTGATTCCACCATCATAATCGGACAAGATATGTCTCAAAATGACCGCCTTGGTCTACTGGGAAATGGGTCGGAAGGGTTTCCCTGAATCTGGTCTGATGCTCGCTCTGGAACCCCAAATGTGCTCGGCAAAAGTGTTGCACATCTAAGTCTGGAAAATGCGTCCCAGTTGATTCCTTTGTCAGAATCTAATGAGGAACCAGGCAAAAAATGAGCCTTTCCCTCCTCTCAAATGGGTTGGAGGGAAATCTCGGAATTCTCCCTAGATGGTATAAGTCAACTAAAAACCCTCTCAGAAGTTGCGCCCTCACTCTAGATGAATGCACCCTTGCTGTTGAATATTGTGTAACTGTTGCTGAAGAATGATGGAAGACCTGGATGATCTCCCCAGTGACTAGAGTGTGTCTCTCAACACCGAAATCAGCCAACTGGTGTCTTCCTCCTGGAATCCACTGAACTATCTCTCCTGAGATGTGCCTCTTCTCCTCAATGACAAGTCATAATCTGCATAATAATGAATTAGGTCGCTGACCCTTCCTTTATAGCTTTCCAAAACCCTAAATCATGTTGAAACCCTAATTCACTATTGACTTCCAAAACACTAAATAACTGTTGAAACCCTAATTCACTGTTGACTGCTATTTTTAGCTCATAATGACTTAAAAGCGCTTTTAACCCTTTTTAGCTCAATGCCACTTTCTGAATATAACACCTGTGACTGGAGTGACCTCTAGTAACCCTGTTTACCCCTCTTTGGCCTTGGTTATAGTCTAATAGGGCGGTTTAGACCGTTAAGCCTCCTCTCTGGAGCTCCTATTTGGAAAGGGAAATTATAGTCCTCCCTTCCCAAAATTGCTTATCCTCAAGCAATACCAGTCTAGGGTGATGCAATACCTGCTTGCTCTCCCAAGTAGTGTCCTCTACCGGAAGCCCTCTCCATCTGATCAAACACTCTCTGATGACCCTAATCCTCAGTTTCCGCTCCCGGAACTCCAAAACCTCTTTCGGAACTAACTCCAACTATCTCTCCTCATCCAATGGGGGAAGCTCCTCTGATGTGCTAATGAATTGTCCTGCTGCCTTTTTGAGGCAAGAAACATGGAACACGTTACAAATCTTGCTCCCCTCTGGAAGCTATAGCTTGTAAGAAACCTCGCCTACTCGACGCATGATCCTATAAGGACCATAAAAGTTGGGCTTGAGCTTCTCGGCCCCACTCTTCTTCAGAGATGACTGTCTATAGGGTTGGAGTCTCAAGAAATCCAAATCTCCAACCTCAAAGTTATGCTCTATCCTGTGCCTGTCCACACTTATCTTATGTCGGTTTTGCGTCGTATGCAGGGTCTCTTTCAACAACTTGAGAATCTCCTGACTCTCTATGATCCAATCCTTGGCCTTGGGAGCTCTGCTCTCCCCGAAGACCAATTCTACCAAAGTGGGAGCATCATATCCATACAATTCTCGGAAGGGTGTTATACCAATGGACATGTGGAAGGTGGTGTTGTAGCAATGTTCTCCTAAATGTAACCACTTTACCCACGTTCTTTGTCGTCCTCCTACATAGTTCCTCAAATACCCTTCAACTCACTTGTTGACAATCTCGGTCTGCCCATTTGTCTAAGGGTGATAGTTGGTGCTAGGTGTCAACTCTGTCCCCACCAATCGAAACAACTCTCTCCAAAATGTCCCTATGAACCGACTGTCCCTGTCACTGACAATGTTCTTTGGCAACCCATGAAGTCTGAAGACCTCCCTGAAGAAAAACTCGGCTACCTGAACTGCGTTGTACTTTGTCGGTATGGCATAGAAGTGAGAAAACTTGGTCAATTTGTCGACCACTACATAGATACAGTCCTTACCCTAGAGCTTGGGTAGACCTGTGATGTAGTCCATAGATATACTCTCCCATTTTCTCTCTGGAATGGGGAGTGGCTGAAGTAGCCTTGCTGGAAGAGCATGCTCTGACTTGTTATGCTGGCAAGTCACACACTCACTGACGTGTCTCATAACATCCTGTTTGAGGCCCTTCCATGAGAACCTCTCTCTGATCTATCTATAGGTTTTGAAAAACCCCTTATGGCCTGCTAGAGGTGAATCATGAACTGCGGTGAGGATCTTCTTCTTGAGCCCTGAATCTGGCACCATGTAGACTCTATGATTATAAAATATGACATTGTCAATGACCCTATACCAGTCATCCTGTATCTGCCCATCCATCACCTCACAAACAAACTTTTTCTTGGAATATTCCACTGACAAGAGGGATTTCCAATCTGCTGAAATCTCCATCAAAGAACATGTCGTAGGTCTCCTCGATAGTGAATCGGACACAATGTTCTTCTTCCCCTTGACATACTCTATGTCAAAGTCGAATGCCTGTACCTTCGACACCCATTTCTGTTGGCACTCACTGAGGTCCTTCTGCTCAAGGAAATACTTCAAATTGTTGTGATCGGTCTTGACCATGAATTTTTTGCCCACCAAATATTGTCTGAACTTTGTCAAGTCATGCATGATTACCAACATTTCCTTGTCATAAATGGAGTACAACCTCTCAGGTTGACTAAGCTTCTAACTCTCGAATACAATTGGGTGTCCTCCTTGCATCAAAACTGCATCGATCCCTTCGTCGGATGCGTCACACTCTAGTACAAATGACAAGGTGAAGTCTGGTAGTGCCAACACTGCACAAGTGCCCATGACTTCCTTCATGTGATCAAAGGATTCCTGTGATTTCTCAGTCCATATGAAGGCCCCATGCTTGGTAAGATCTGTCAACAGTGCTCCAAGATGAGAAAAACCCCGGACGAACCACCTGTAATAGTTGCACAGCCCGAAGAAGCTCCTCAATTATGTCATGTTCTTGGGTGTCAGCCAATCCAGAATGGCCCTGATCTTCTCTTGGTGCACATGTACCCCCTCTACACTGACGATGTGGCCTAATTAAATAAGCTCTTTTATACTGAACTCGCACTTGGACTCTTTGGCATATAATTATTGTGCCTCCATGATGCTCAATACCTCATCCAGGTGCCTCATATGCTCTTGCCATGATCGGCTATAGATCAAGATGTCATCAAAGAAAACCAAGACTAATTTTCTTAACCGATCCCTGAATATATGGTTCATGCAAGACTAGAATGTAGCAGGTGCATTGGTTAGCCCAAATGGCATAACCAAGAACTTGAAGTGTCCAAAATGACATCGAAATGTCATCTTCTCTATGTCCTTCTCTTAGATGCCGATCTGATGATATCCAGAGCGTAGATCAATTTTTGAGAAGAAAACTGCCTCATGCAGTTCATCCATCAACTCGTCAATGCATGGGATAGGGTATCGGTTCTTGATGGTTTTCTTGTTCAAGACTCGGTAATCAATGCACATCCTCATGGTGCCATCCTTCCTCAAAACAAAGACAACTGAAGAAGCAAATGGGCTTCTGCTCAGTCTAATGTGTCCCATCGCTAGCAATTCCTCGATTTCCTTCTCTATCTCATCCTTGAACCTCCTAGGATGACAATGGGGGGGGTGATCATAGGTTTGGACCCCTCCTCCAACTCAATGGTGTGCTCAAACCCCCTGTCAGGTGGTCTCCCTGGCAGAATTGCCTCAAAGACATGTTGATGTCATCCCAATAAATTCTTGATCTCTGTATGGTACTGTTGTCGACCTTCTGAATCCTTCTGAGTAGTGATCAAGCATTCTGCGATATATGCTACCTCCCCATGTCTGAATATTCTCTCCATCCTCTTGGCTGAAATTGTCCTGGGTGATCCTATCGACATACCTCTTAGAACAACCTTCTTCCCATCCTGATCTCTGAATCCCATTTCCAAGACTTGGTAGTTGGTAATGATTTTTCCCAAGGTAATCATCAATTGAACTCCTGACACCACATCTGTGTCCGATAGGTCAACCACATAAAATGTGTCTCTCACTGTGTAGTTGCCTAACTTCATCTCTAAGTTTGTAACTCTGTCTAGACACTCCACTGTGTGGCCATCTGCTACCGCAACATCAAACCCCTCAAAATCCTCTGTCTGAAGTGCCCATCTCGATACTAGTGAAGCTTCGATGAAGTTGTGGGTGGCCCCACCATCTATTAGGATGATTGCTTGTTGCCCCTAAATAATCCCTCTGATACGGAGGGTATCATACCTGGGAACACCAGAAAGGGTTGCTATGACTCCTCCCTTTGTTGGTTTCCTCTTATTAGCCTTCTCTAGCAGTTGTGGGACTACTAGAGGATGGGCTCCTTCCTGTGTCGGTGGTCTACGAGGAGGCTGCTCCTCTGCTGGTGCTGACTCCTCCTCTGAAATAGTGGATCCACTGTTCTACTCCTCCTCCTCACTGTCCACGTTGTCTGTTGCTACCTCAATATAATGAATCTCTCCCTTGCCCATGCACTTGTGGCCTGGGACCCAAGGATCTCTGCAGTTGAAGCAAAGCTTCTTCCTCATAAGCTCTCGCCTAGTCTCATCATCCAACTTCTCCTTGCCCTTCCATTCTCTCTGGAATGGATTCCTATCTTGATCCCTCTGGGGCACAAATGGTTTGGAGAAAGTTTTAGTCTTTGGCACTGAGTCTGCTAGATCTTGAGTGCAAAGGATGGCATCCTGTAAAGTGGGAGGCATGTATGCCTTCATCCATCCTCTCAAAGGCTCTGTGAATCCTTCTATGAATAGCATGATCAATCTAGTCTCTGATATATCTGTCACTGCCACAACTACTCGTTGAAACTCTGTGATGAATGCCTCTACTGTGCCAGTTTGTCTCAACTGGGATAGATCCCTAAAGTGTATCTCAGGATCCTTCCTGTCAAACCTGTCCATGAGCCTATTTGTAAAATCCCTATAGGAGGTTATGTGACCTTGACCCAATGTCACTAGTCCATGATACGACCACTCATGTGCCTCACCCTCCAAGTGTAAGGTCACGAAACTAATGGCCTTTGTCTCGGTCATCTAGTTGAGCTTGTAATACATGTCTAGCTTCTATACCCAAGCTCTAGCTGTGTATTTGGATGATCCGTCGAAAGAAGGGATGGTGAGATTCCCAACTTTTCGGATGAAATTGAGGTTATGCCTCCACTGCTATTGTGGTCCTCCCCTCCACGGCTCTCTAGGGAGGTTCCTGAGTCTAAGTCCACAGTACTCGACTAAGGTCATGTCATGTTGGAAGTCACGACCCAATGTTGCATACTCCCTCCTATACTCTGCAATGTCGTCTGCATGAGTGGGTAGCCTCTGTGCTATCGGTGGTGGTGCTACTACCAGGGGTGCCCTCTGGAAACTGGGAAACAAGGGTCTGGGAATCCTACTCGCAGAGGTGTATGTGCGAGCGGGTGACTGGGGTCTACTACCTACTCCCAAGTTCCCCTATGCTGCATGCAGGACTTGTGTATCTGGGGTGCCCACTCTAGCCAATCTATCAACCACCTATGCCAAGGACTGAGACATGGTCCATTGACTAGCTAACATCTCGTTGATAACCTGCATGAAAGATGTCTCTGGATCTGCGGGGGCCTTGTCATTGTCCTCTAGTCGCTCATATCTGTCTCCTATCATCCTCTCAGCCTCGTTCTCAGCCTCACGCTCTGCCCTTCTCTCTGCTTCTCTATGTGCCTCTTCCTCTTCCTTTGAGCTAGGAGGAAAAGGAGGAAAATCAGGCCTATGCCTTCTTTCCTTATGCTTGTTGTAAGAGACATATTTGTCACCTACGTGTTCACGGCCCTTTGGGTCTTCTTCTCCACTCATTGTCTTTATTCACAGGCTGGAAGGACTAAAGCTCTGATACCATTGTAATGTTCCTGACTTGGATAGTCTAGGAAACACTGCTAATGTGTGTGTAGGATCAATGGTCTACAACATATAAATGATCATACAAATAATAAACGTGACAAAGGACTGCAAAGTTTGTATTAAGATATCTCTATGGGTTACAAAATGGCCGAATGCAGCTGAATAAACTGACAATACTCGACTAGATCAACAGACAAAGGATCTTTGCTGGAATACAAATAAGCAACTAAAAGATAATACCCAGAATATGGGAGCACTGCGGAATCAATGGATGCGTTGGGACTATGGCAACTCTGACGGTAACTGTTGGAAGTCTGGAAAGTTCTCCCTAGGAGTTATACTTCTCAGATTGGCCTGGAAACTATCCCAAATGATGTGCCCTTATCTAGTCCTCAGTACTAGTATCTGTTGAACCCCTCTGTTGATGAATCTGGACCTCGGATCGATACCCCTGGGGGAATACGCCCCTCTTCTTCTGGAAAAATGCGTCCTAATGATTCCACCGTCGGAATCGGATGAGATATGTCTCAAAATGACCACCTTGGTCTACTAGAAAATGGGTCGAAAGGGTTTCCCTGAATCTGGTCTGATGCTCACTCTGGAACCCCAAATGTGCCCGCCAAAAGTGTCGCACATCCAAGTCTGGAAAATGCGTCCTAATTGATTCCTCCATCAGAATCTGATGAGGAACTAGGAAAAAGATGTGCCTTGCCCTCCTCTCAAATGGGTCAGAGGGAAATCTCGGAATTCTCCCTGGATGGGATAAGTCAACTAAAAACCCTCTCAGAAGCTATGCCCTCACTCTGGATGTGCTGAATACTGTGTAACTATTATTGAAGAATGATGGAAGACCTGAATGATTTCCCTGGTGACTAGGGTGTGTCTCTCAACACCGAAATCATCCAACTGGTGTCTTCCTCTTGGAATTCACTAAACTATCTCTCCTGAGATGCACCTCTTCTCCTCAATGACAAGTCATAATATGCATAATAATGAATTAGGTCGTTGACCCTTCCTTTATAGCTTTCCAAAACCCTAAATCATGTTGAAACCCTAATTCACTGTTGACTTCCAAAACCCTAAATCACTGTTGAAACC
>JZKD02S1672857.1:424869-457337 GCA_000966675.3 Picea glauca | reverse complement strand
ATTTCCAGTTAAGGAATTAGGGTTGTTGACTAATCTAGGTCATTGGGTTATGGTTTTGGATGTTGTTGGCTACTATATGTATATTCTATTGTAAACAATGTATCACAGTGAATGGATAGAGAATATGTTGGTTTTCCTGGTTTGGGTTTCCAGGGGAACAATCTCTGTGTAATGTGTGTATTTTCCATTGTATCTTTTCTGTTCTTTTACTGAAAATTTGTTTGCAATAAATATTGTACAAGGTTAAAATCTACACTTGTTAGGGTTTCATCAATGATGTTTGAATCATTGACTGATATAGTTGGATATTGGTGGCCACCCACCTATTCCAACTGGCTCCTCTTGTCCATTTTTAGTTCAGCACGTCCTTCTGCACTTCTTTGTAATTGTGGGTTCTACACTTTTGGGGTTGTCTGAAGCCCTACACATATTCTAGGTGGATATTGGTGGCCTCTCACCTAATCCAATTGGCTTATTTCGTATGTTTTCATGTCAACACATCTTGTTGTACTTCTAGGGCCATTTTGGAGGCCTAAACAATGTTTTTTTGGCTTGCCATAGTCAAACTGTAGACAGAGTCAGAGTTTGATAGCGGAATGTGTAGCTCTCTAAAAGACCTTCCCAATGGGCTATCATGTGCCTAAAGAGAAGTTTGTATGCAAACGTTATGACCCCGGGAAGTTGAGGTACCAACTTACCCATAGGGGCCCACATGACTTTTGACGTTTCAACTCCTAGGGTTGGGTTTTTGGATGTCTACGGTTTTGGAATTTATGAGTAATATAAAAAAGGCCTCTAGAGCCTCATTGTAATTGATTATGCTCAGATGGATGCGAATAGCAGCCACATCTCTTCTCAGAGATAGCTACCACCATTCAAGCAAGTGTTTCAATTTTGTAGATTTACAATTTCATCCTATTTCATTAGTCAATAGAAGATATTGTTCATTGGATATTTGTGTTATTCTTCATATCTTCATGTTTATTGTATTCGGTCTGTTAATTAGTTCATTCCACTCCTAAATCCAGATCAGTGGTATCAGAGTGGTCTACTCTTCATTTATTTTTCTTTGTGCATGTCCCCAACAAGATCTGGGTACAAGAAGTTGGGACTCGAACCAATCGAGCCATTGCAAGATCGGTCGCGCCAAACTCGACAACAACCCATGGGGGATGAAAAGAAAGATGATGGAGCGAGAGATCTTATTAAAATGTTGCTCGAGGAATCCCTCATGCGAAAAAGGAATGAAATGATAGACAACTTTGCACAGATCCTTCAATGGCTGCCCACAGGAGAAGCATCTTCATCAAGCGGCCATGCAACCCCCTTCAAGGTACAAGTAAATTTTAATATTCTATTATTTGAAGGACTGATAGATGTGGATGTTGTAGATAAATGGTTGAATCTGCTTGAAGGGTATTTTTCAGTCCACAATTTTTTTGATAGGGAAAATATCACTTTTGCACTCCTCATGGTTGTTCCCCATGTTAAAGACTGGTGGGATACTTACTCTGAGAAAAGGGCCGTAGAGGAATCTACAATGTTTGTAGTGGCTCCTACATGGGATTCCTTCTGGGATGCCATTAAAGAAAAATACTACCATGCTGGAAGCTACAAGGACCAGAACACCATATGGACCACCCTACGTCAAGAAAGGGACCAGACAGTACCAGATTTCACCAATATTTTGGATACCCTACGCACCAAATTGGGTATCAAAGACTCTCAGTGTCATCTAGTGCTCAAATACCGCAGTTGTTTGCACATATACTTTGAAACTGAATTGGATTTTTTGGACATCGCCTCATTGGGCACGACTTATAGATACGTGTCAATATCGAGCAAAAATTTAAGCAGAAAAGGTGAGAGTTTGGATCTACAAACCCCTCACAGCCGAAGCAGGGAAAAGGAGGACCCAACCCACACAACAAGGGACCAAGTTGATATGGTCACCCTCAGGACAACCAGTCCAAGCCACAACATAAGAAGGGAAATGAGAAGATGAAGAAGGACACGAGAAAATGGTGTGAGTACCATAAAAGACATTGGCACAATGCCGAAGAATGCCACTCCAAGAAGTCACTCATGGTTGAACTGAAGGCTTTCGAGTCAGAGGCTGATTCTAATTCCAAATCAAATATTGAAGGAGGGAAGTAGATTATTGATGTTGAACCCAGTTCCATTGTCGCTACCACAAAATTCCAACCAAGGGAACCAGAAGAACCAGAGGAAGGGGAACACCTCTTTCACTCATAGATGTGGGTAAAGGGGGCTTCGATTCATTTCATTGTCGATAGCGGTAATCAAAAGAACCTAATTTCAGCAGAAGTCATCAAATGACTAGACCTGCCAATGACACTGCACATGCAACCCTACAACATCAGCTAGCTTCACCAAGGAAGAGATCTCCATGTTAGCCAACAGTGTCATCTGCCCTATGGCATCAAGCCTTTCAAAGATGAGGTATTGTGTGATATTTCTCCCCTTGAATTTTGTGATGTTATTTTAGGAAAACCATATTTGTGGAAGCTTCATGTTGTGTATGAGTCTAGACCCTGCAATGTTATTATTACTTTGGGTAGACAATTGTACAGGATACCAGAGGTAGCGCTGCCTACCATTGTTTCTTTAATCTTTGCTAAGCAATACAGTAAGGTCATTTCATAGACCGCGAAGTTTGTCTTCTTTGTGATCCATGCTCACAGTAAGCAGAAGGTCACCACCACATCTGTGACCTCTACACAAAGCCTCTCTTTGCAATAGGAGAAAGTGGATGAGATCGTGGGATAATACAGATACATCTTCTCCTCACCCATCGGGGTATTGACGCACTTTCAAGTCAAGCATCTAATTGATATGACCCCCGTCTCACCTCTACCTAATGGACCAGTCTATTGTCACTCGCTAATGGAAAATGATGAAATCAAGCATCAGATCCAAGAGCTTCTTCAAAAGAGGCACATCAGACCCATCTCCTCCCCTTGCGGAATCGCGATTGTGCTGGTGCAGAAGAAGTATGGGACTTGGGAACTCTGCATTGATTACAAATCCTTAAACAAAATCACAATTATGAACCAGTACCCAATTCCCAGGATTGATGAACTTCTTGACCAACTCAAGGGGACAAATTTATTCAACAATGTTGACCTAAAGTCTGGCTACCACTAGGTTCCCATCGAACCAAATAATGTATGGAAGACAACCTTCAAATCTAAAGAAGGTCTCTTCAAATGGTTTGTCATTCCCTTTTGTAGTGTCCCCAAGGCCGAGCCCCATAGTAAACCATGTTCTGAAAGGAATTGTAATTATGATTTATAGGCTGGTGAGCCGAGTTCTTATAAGTTGGATGCTTATGTGTTGTTAGGCCAGGGAGCCTAAGTGTTGAAGGCCAGGAGCCTGCTGTTGTATATGTAATCATGCAGAACAATTAATAAAACATAAGCACCACCATGTGCAGACCGACCACAATGAATGAGTGAAGGGGGACTAAGCATCCATACGGTGGGCAAGGAATTAGGGGCTGAAGGTGGGAAAAGGGGCTAAGTGTTGAGCCTAGGGGCTAAGCCTAGGGGGCTTAAGCCTGGGAATAATATTTTAATATTATCCCAAAAGACATGTGCATTTTATGTTTTATCCTAAGTTTCTGGCAAGGGGAGAACATGCAAGAGAGACGCGTGCTGGTGGAACGCATGCATTTTCATGGGTGACAAGTGTCAAACCTAACACATGCAAATAAAATGGCCAGGGTGAGCTGTGAGAAGGGTTCCTCCTCCATTCCACCCAACTACCTGAGCGTGTATAGAGCGCTGAACAGTACCACCAACCCAACCTCTGGAAGAATACCTCGTGCGTTCCTAAGAATCGAGAACTCGATATTGTCTTTGATAGTCCGTGCATACCCTCTATCCTACTGATCGAACCTATGCATGGAGGCTCTATTCCAAATTCAAGACCCTGAACCATTCCGCCATTGTTGAACCAGTGAGAAAGACTATGATTTTTCTGAAGATCCAGTCTCATCCTCCATTCTGAGTCGTGGATTCTGTGTCGACCCCTGTGGGAATTACTCCTCATGCATTCCTATGAACCATCACTGTGAGGCTTTGAGCCATTGTTGAGCCTGTTGAGAGGTCGTGTTTGGCTATGGTGACCACGCAGAGCTGGACTGTACGTGGCTTGATGGCCAGTGCAAGTTGTGACTGAGCCTGTGTGTGATCTCTCTCTAGGTGAGGGAGGTGGATCTTGTTGGAAGAGGTTTCTTCCAGAGAGTGTCCAACACCAGCTTTAGGCTCTGAGACTTCCTGATCTGGCCTATTGCCGAGACCTAGAGAGGGAGGTTAGCACCGATGGACTGTGCTTGTGAAGGTGTATACTCTTGGGCGGAACAGGCATGTGGGGAATGAGAGTCTGATAATAGTGGGCGTAAGATGGCATCCTTGGAAGAATCCTTCCAGATTTTATGTGTCATTTTCCCTGTAACCTCAGCCTAGTCTAGGATTCCTTGCCTTGGGGTGGAGCTTAGTCCTAGCTCGGGGGTGACCCACTGCTGAGCTGATGAGCAGTGTGGTCTAAGGCTGGGAGGTTCATGGAAGGCCTGCACTTGGTTGGTGGATTCTACCACTATTAAAAAGATAAGTATCTGTTTATGTTTTAATCATGTTTTTGCATGACTCTACTGCTTATGTTATCATGATTTCCGCTGTGTATATGAATTATTATGAAACGCTATGGATTGCTAATTATAGCAGTAGATAATATGTGTACTCTGAGTGTTGAATGTGTTTAATTGTTGAGAGCTTATGGATCATATAATACCTGTACGAATCATGTATAGGGTGGTGTTATAGTCTTCTCTTATTAGCAATTAAGCCATGGTAGCTGAAAAGGTGTGCTACATCTTTGGCATAACAAATGAACTAGCCACTTTCATGACGTTGATGGATGATGTATTGAGACCCTTCACCAACTCTTTTGTGGTGGTATATTTGGATTACATCCTCATCTTCAACAGAACTTGGGAGGAGCACATGTGGCATATTCAACATGTTTTGAGCACTCTGTGACAGCACAAGCTATATGCCAGCTTGGAAAAATGCTCTTTTGGCATGAATAGGGTCCAATACTTTGGATACATTGTTGATGAGCATGGGGTACATGTTGATCTAGCTAATATCCAAGTCATCCGTGATTGACCAGCCCCGACCACACTGACTGAGCTTCGAAGCTTCTTCTGACTAGCCAACTTCTACCACTGGTTTGTGTTGAGATTATCCCATATTGCATGGGACCTCATCCAGGTGACAAAGGGCGGTGGCAGGGCCAAGTTTGTGTGGGCAAAGGAACAATAACAAACATTCAATGATCTGAAGCATTGCTTATGCTCAGCTCCAATACTCTCCTTGTTTGATCTACAACAACCATTTGAGATTAATATTGATGCATTTGACTATGTTGTCGGCGTCGTTCTCACACAACACGATCATCTGGTAACATACCATAGTGAGACACTCTCAGATACTGTCCGAAAATACCCCACCTATGAAAAGGAAATGTATTCCATTGTACAAGCATGTTGTCAATGGAAACATTACATTCTGGGAAAGGAGACAATCATACACACTGATCAAAAACCTCTGTAGTTCATACAGACACAAGGGAAATTGCAGAACGACTACCATCAGAAGTGGTCCACCTACCTACATTAGTTCCATCTCAACATCAAGTATAAGACAGGTATCTCAAATTGTGTCATTAACTGCCTCAGTCGAGCTCCTATGGTTGCACTCACCACTGTGCTCCATTCCTATGGACATGAAGCATATGAGTGGCCCCAACTTTATCAACAAGATCCAGACTTCTCCACCACCTATCATCTCTTGGGTACATGCACGATTGTCACCAATTTTCACATTCTGGATGGACTATTATGCCACCTGGGCCATCTCTGTGTTCCTACAAGTAAGTGTGCAAAGCTGATTTGGGAAGCCCAATACAGTCAGATCATAGGGAATTTTGGTGTGGAGAAAATTGTGGTCATTCTTCATAAACATTTTTATTGGCCAAAACTTCAATGGGACATCATCAAGTATATCAGATCTTGCATTTCCTATGCCATTTCCAATCTAGCCATCAAGAAGAAAGGATTATACACCCTTCTTCCTACTCCCGATAAGCCTTGGCAATTCATATCAATGGATTACATGTCTAGCCTTCCATCCACCAAGCAAGGAAATGTATGCATATTTGTGGTCATTGAACGGTTTTCAAAAATGGCCATCCTCACAGCCTTCAAGAAGACTATCATAACAATAGATACGACCAAGTATTCTTCGAATGAGTGTGGGTCCACTTTGGAATACCACAGACCATCATCTCCGACTGGGACAACAGGTTCCTCAACACATTTTGGTCGAGTCTCTGGACATTGTTGGACACCAAACTCATAAAATCTATTGCTTTCCACCCCCAAACAAATGACCAAATAGAGTTCGTTAATCGGATGATTGTGCACATCCTGCGCTTGTACAACTCTAAGCATCCACATACATGGGACAAGAGTCTCCCCTATGTTCAACACAGTTACAACAGGGCTCTCCATAGCTCCAACGACCATATCCCATTTCAGGTGGGGCTAGGATTCCAACCCTTGGGACCCATTGATGTTGCACTTCCTCTTGCCACCACACAAACAAACTCTTCCCATGATCATTTTGCGATTGAAAAAGCCACCAGATTCATTGAGCGGATTCGGCACATCTGCCAATAGGTCCAGGAGATTTTGCATAAATCCAATGCTAAGTACAAGCAACGCCATGATCAACACAGAGTACCACACCAGTTTCAAGTTGGCGACAAAGTCTGGTTACATTTGTAGAAGGAGAATCTCACAGGGCCCCATCAGAAGCTCTGCCCACTTTATTATGGGCCTTACACTATCACCAAAGGCGTGGGTAGCAATGCTTTTGAGCTCAACACTCCACCCTTCATTGGCCTGCACCCAGTGTTCAATGTGGACCTCCTTCAACCACATTTTCCACCATTATTGGACACCTCAGAGATCACAAAATAGCTGACACCTACATAGCTCAACCCTGACTGCATGGAACATGCATCCACTGATCATATAGAGGACACACAAGTCAAGGGCACTTGCCAGCAAAGGATCAAGCTTTATCGGGTTGTCAAGGTAGGGCAACTCCTCCACCAAGGCAAGTGGCTCACCCGGGCCAAGTCCAACAAAAGTTTCCTCACCCGATGGGGGAACTCAACGAAATGGAGACCATTACTTCCTAAGGGGGGAGGATTGATCCAATTGTTATTGGAGGCCACCCACCTATTCTAGCGGGCTCCTCTTGTCCATTTTTAGTTCAACACGTCCTTATGTACTTCTTTGTAATTGTAGTTTCTACACTTCTGGGGCTGTTTGAAGCCCTACACATATTCCAGGTGGATATTGGTGGCCTCTCACCTAATCCACCTGGCTTATTTTGTAGGTTTTCATGTCATCACATCTTTTTGTACTTCCAAGGTCGTTTTGGAGGCCTAAACATTGTTTTTTTTGCTCGCCATAGTCAAATTGTAGACATACTTAGAGTTTGATGGTGGAATGTGTAGTTCTCTAAAATACCTTTCCAACGGGCTATCACGTGCCTAAAACGAAGGTCGTATGCAAAAGTTACGACCCCGAGAAGTTGAGGTACCAACTTACCCATAGGGGCCCACATGACTTTTGACGTTTCACCTCCTAGGGTTAGGTTTTTGGATGTATAGGTTTTTGGAATTCATGAGTAATATAAAAAAGGCCTCTAGAGCCTCATTATAATTGATTTTGCATACAGATGCATGTAGCAGGCACATCTCTTCTCGGAGATAGCTACCACCATTCGAGCAAGTGTTTCAGTCCTGCAGTTTTATAGTTTCATTCTATTTCATTATTCAATAGAATATATTGTTCACTGGATATTTGTGTTATTCTTAATATCTCCTTGTTTATTGTATTTGGTATGTTAATTAGTTCTTTCCACTCCTAAATCCAGATCATTGACTTAGTGTGCAGGTGAAGTCATCTATTACTAGGGTTTTTTCACACTATAGATTTTGGTTTTCACTCTTTACTCAGAGCGTTCAATGTTTGTGGTTCCATGCTCTTAGAGAGAGGGTCACCTGGTTCTAGTGTTATTGACTACCATTGATTGGAAGGTAACAAAGTTATTGAACAGAGTGGCTCAAGGGAAGATTTGATCCAAAAATAGATCACAAATCTAAACCAAGCATAGATACAGTTTTGAGCTTTGGAAGAAGAGGATCGAGCGAAAATCTGAACCAAATGTAGATATTGTATTAAGCAAGTTAACAAAGAGGTTCTATTATAGATCCAAGGCAAGAATGAAATGTTTGTAGTTATGTGTTCTTAGCGAGAGGATAGTCTAGTTCTAGTGTTATTGAATCCCATGGATTGGAACATAATGGATTTACTGAATAGAGTTGCTTAAGGAAATATTTGAACCAAGAACCAATACATCATCAACACATGCCTACCTTCACTCGAAAAATGGTGACATCAATTGTAGGTGGATGAGTAGGAATTGTGTAGATGGGTGGGTAGTGGAGCTTTCATTGAATGGTTATAGAAGCCACATGTAAGTCAAGAAGGAAGAGGGGGAAAACATTCATCAACATCCTTAAGGCTTATATGTATATGTGTTTTTATCCCCTATGCACCCCTGGGGAAGTAGCACAGAGATTAAAATATATCATAGTTTAAAGTGGTGGAAAAGGTTACATGACTGGTGGGTGTTTTACACCAAAAAAGTTTTATTTTTTTGATATTGTTGTTGGATAGGTTTAAATAATTGTTGTTTTCATAAACTGGGTGAGTTTTCCTCCACATGTTGGGTAACCATATTTCCTGGACTATTGGTTAACATCCTCTGGTCAAAAGGAGCTAGGGTTTGAGGGATGGAGGAAGATATTCAATTAGTAGACTATTTTGAAGATTCTTTACCCAAAGATGAAATTTATGTTAATTACACTTGTATCCCTATGTTGGTGGAAAGGATGTCTAGGTCCTGGGGGGGAAAGGGGGACAATATAGTGCAGAATCCAAACTTAGGGTAAGTGGTTCAATTGACAATTTGGTAGGAGGTATTATGATCCTAGTGCATGAAGCCTTTTTGTAGGCCTACTATAAGGATTTGGATCATCCTTTGGAGGATGGTTAGTGTATTTCTTTGAAAGCATAGGATGGTTCTACTATGATAAGAGTAAATACATCTAGCTTCAAGGTCTTGGTCAAAGGAGTAATCCTTGAAACTGCAAAGTACTCTCTATACTCAAAGTTTTTGTTTTTTAAGTTGGATGATGGAAGGAGTAGGGTTTTAAAGGTGGGAGGTGGTGGTTTTATATGTGGATAGTTGAAATTACAATATTTTCAAGGAGGGACAAGGGTGAAGGAGGTGATGGGAAAGAAGCAGCGAAAGGTGGTGAGAGTCAAGGGAGTAGGGTTTCCTTGGTGGTTGGAAAAGACGTGGGTGTACACCAAATAATTGATTTGGAAGGAAATACTTTGGTAGGGAAATTCATGGGTTGGAGAGTGACTTTGGAATGGATTGGAAGTTAGATTCAATAGACGTGGGTTCCCATTCTTGGTTATAGGTTGTCCTTTCACGTTCTCTTGCGTGGATGGTTGGGGTTCTTATTTAATTCCAAGGCAGAAGCTTTGTCCATTCTTGAAGGATCATGCTTCATGGACAATTCTTTCCTATCCATGAAGCCATGCCATCCTTTATTTGATGCCAAAGATGAGCTTATGGAGAAAACTCCAATTTGGGTGAAGCTTCTTACCTTTTCCATGGAGCTCTAGATAGTACAAGCCCCTACAATTATTGGAAATTTGATTGGTAAGAAACTTATAATTGATGATAGATTTTTTAATAGTACTTCTACGTATGTGGCAAGATTGCTAGTCGAGATAAATTTCATTCTTGGTCTTTATGTGTCGGTGGATTTTGTACTGGGTGGTTGAAAATGTTCCCATATTATTGATTATTATAACATCCCATTTAGATGCATAAGGTACCATGCCTATGGCCATGTGCACAAGGACCGTGACAAGGTTTTCTTCAAAAATGTTTGGTAGAAGAAGGAGATCTCAAATGAAGCTTGTGGTAAGGAGTTTAAACCTGTGGATCTGATACAAAGGGAAGATGTTGAGGAACAAAGTTTGGAAGTTCATGGGTCATTCAATATCCTAAAGGGTAATGTTCAGGATATGGGGGACAAGGTGGAGGCTGACTTGTGAGTTGGGGACCTTTCTATACCCTTGATTATGGGCTCACGATCAATGTTGGGGAAAGATGATGCATTGGCATAGTAGCTCGACTTGGATTGGTATGTTCTATCTTGATAAAGAAGAAAGAATCCAAGTAATATCCAATAATGGAGCACCTTGAGCTTTTAGGTAATTCTAATACATTGCCTCTTAGTCCATCTATGGAGTCCTCTACTTTCCAAAACACGGAAGAAGTAGAATATGGAGTCCTCTACTTTCCAAAACATGGAAGAAGTAGAAAAAAATCCCATGGAATCAAACCATAAGGTTATCTGTAGTGGTAGCAATGTCTCTTTGACAAGTGATTTGAATTTTTCTAACGGGACTGTGAGTAGGTATTCCCATAATGTCTAGTCATGTAAGTATATTCATTCAACTGATATGGAAAATCCTATTGGTGGAGGGAAGTGTCATGTCACCTTAGACCTCTATGAGAGGGGGAGGGAATTACCTCCTATGTACAAAGAGGGGGCTAGCCTCACTAGTTTTACCATCTTCCAAGGGCCTAGATTTGGATTGCCAAAAATACCTAGGGCCTTTTATTATAGGGAGGAAGACAACTTTGAAACTTTATCACGAGAGAGAAATTAAATAAGTTAGTCAAGGTAAATAGGGTTTGATTATAGGGGCCCTTAGAAAAGACTTAAACCCCTCCTAAGTGTTCCAATGAAAGTAATTTTAGTTAATATGAGAGGCTTGGTGGGGTAGGCCAAGAGACTATCCATCAAGTTTTTTTTGATGTTAGACAAATTGGATATAGTTATGATACAAGAGACAATGGAAAAAGGAGACCAGTTAATTTTTTAACTCAAAAGGTCTTTGGGGGGATGAAACTTTCTTGATTTAGATTCAGAAGGGTTTTCAAGGGGTTTGATCACTAGTTGGAATCACAATATATCCCTTATTAATTATTTCTCTATTCATTTAGGGATTTGCACAAAGTTATACAGTAAAATCTTGGGCTTGACTCTGACTTTACTAAATATGTATGGGCCTTATGAGTGTAAACAAATTTACTTGGAAAATTGGCTTTCTTTTGAGAATTTTAAAGTTGATAACCTCATTATTGGGGGGGGACTTAAATATTATTTTGAGTAGAAGGGAAATATGGAGATATAATGCTAGAGTGGAGTGGATAGATCAGTTGGATTCTTCCATAACTTTTTTAATCAGGCATGTGTTCTGGACATTTATTCTTTTAAGCTCAAGCCAACTTGGAGCAATAATATACCAGGGGTAGATTATGTTTCCAAGAGGCTTGATAGGTTTTTTATCCATGGGGAATTTCTACATAAGGTGGAAAGGTATTGATCATGGATAGTATCCAATAGATTCTTAGATCACTTTCCAGTTGTTTTGGAATCAAATAAAAATGATCCAAAGCTAGGAACTCATTTTAAGTTTAATCTAAGATGGGATAACAAGGAGGAGTTTTAGGATCTAGTGAAGTTAAATTGGTTGAGGTATGATCCTTCATAGGAGGGAACTTCTTGTGAAAAATTTGAAAAGGATTTGAAAATAGTTAAGGAAAATGTAGTTGACTAGGCGGGAAAAAGACATTGAGAAAGGGAAGGTCAGCTAAATGAAGTGGAGAAGAACCCTAAATCACCTTTTTATACTAATCCAGGATATCAAATTAGTGATGATGATCTATGTTATATCATTGTATTATTTGTCATCTATCTCAATGCTTTATGGGTGAACAATTGGAGGAATCAACTTGTAGAGTCATTTTAACAGTTGGTCCCAATTTGGAAATTTGGGTCCAAACAACCATTTGAAATATTTTGGAACCATTTTCAGGCATCAAACATCACTTTTTTATGGTCCAAACCTTACTATGGAGCATGCAGATATATTATACACATCAAGACCTTTCCAATGGTGCAATCAATCAGAGTTCGTATGCGAAAGTTATGCCTCCCACAAGTTGACCTACCATATTGATCACCATGGCCTAAGTGGATACCACATCAACTCCCATTAAATAAATGTGTGGGGATAGACACATAGTGGATTTTATATAACATTATAGAAGGTCCAAACTTGATCACTAATTGAGGGTTGAGGAAGTCAATACCCTAGCCCTAGACGACTATCAGGCTAAGTTAAATACCAGGCCACTAGGAGGAGAAGGGGTTCCATTATTTTGCATTGTATCTTATAAAATTGAATCATTGACTGCAACAACTAGTGTAAGACACCCAACCCCCTAAGCACTTTCTAAGGGATGGGGTATAAATTTTTTCTTTTCCATAACCATCTCGAAGCCTTTTCTTGAGGGCATCATCGTCTTATTCTCATCAAGAGATTTCTAATGACTGTAACCATGCTCAAATCCGAGGTCCAGATCAAGAGTTACAACCTTTCAAAATTTTCATGCCTTCTTGGCTAAGACTTCCCCACAACCACATGGAATCCACATGGCACATCTAGCATGGATATCGTGGTTGATGTGGCACTTGCCACTATCAATTTGACACCTACCACCTGGCCCACCGACCCCTCAAAATTCCCAATCATTCCAACTTAATATTATTTAACATGTCGCCAATATATGATATTCCAAGGCATCGACCACTAGGGTATCATCCCACCAGCTCCCTAAGATATCAACCCCTAGTACACCAATGCTCATTCCAACCTCTAACACTTGGTCTAATATTCGAGCTTTCACTCCAGACACGCGACCCTACCACGACTTGCCACCTAGTGTGACAAATGGCCATTTCACTGCCTGCCACCTGGCATGAAATGTGGCACCTACTATTTCAACACTGATCACTGCCTTATAATTATGAATCACCCTAAAACATAGCACGATCTCCGCTTGATATGTGGCACTACCCAATTCATGATACCTGGAATGGTGTGGCTTTACACATCAGCATAGAGCACTTGAATCAACAATCCAAGTATTGACACCTATCCACTTCTCATGGCTTAGTTGACATCTTCTTGACATCCTTGGAACATGTCTCCTTTGATCACAGGATAACAAGGGTATGGTTGGAACCATTCCCAAAACCGTGCCCCAGTGGGTATCAACATATTGGGCATTTCTTTAGGATAGAGAACTTGGAGAATTTTTGAGGGCACATTACCCCAATACTCTGGGCGTTAAAATCCCTCTTGAGCTTAGTTACAATATCGACGGTTGAGATTGATCGATGCTCATATTTGACGGCTAATTTTTAGGGCACCTAAACCAAAGGCTTCGATACCCAACTAGGCCCACTCTCATTCAGAACACAAAATTTCACACACATCGACTACCATGACATGAAACATTGACGGCTAGAGTGGCATCCTCGTCACCCTGATCATCTGGCTATCACAACACGTCGTCATGACATCACTGACACATGATCCATCATTCACAAGTTACCAAAGGGGAATGGGAACCCTTCCCGATACAATGACCCACTAGGTATTGACATATTGACATATCGCAAGGTGAAAATGCTTGGGGAAAATATGTTGATAGTTCAGGGAAAATGAGTGAAACCCCACCTCCGGAACCCTGTGCTACCAAGGTATCGACATATCAGAAGCCCCCCAATTTGTGAACACGATTTAGTCATTCCTACATGCCCGAATACTTCGGTATCTTAAGGAAATAACCCCTTTTGAGCTTGATACAAAGGATCTATGGCTATGATACCTTGGCCCATAGATCTGATGGTTAGTAATCAAACGTGCCAATGCAAGGGTTTGAGCTTGACATGGCCCACACTTGACCCGTGTGCAAATCAACCTTCACCATGTAACATCCTTGGCCTCATTGTCTTCCTACATGGTGTAATGTCCCCCAGCCCAACCTAGGGGCATTACGGTGCAAAATACACATAAAAACAAAATTTATGCTAACTAAATTAATTCTTTTAGTATTAGCCAATTTCCTATAGCTTACAACTATGAATTTAAAATAGATTTAGCTACTCTCTTTAACCATGAAATAGATGCATCAGGTTGGATCCTGTAAACTAGGGGGTTGGATCCACCTTCCAGTTGGAGCTGGAGAATACAAGGATTCGTAGCTTCCTTCAGGTTGGAGCATGTAAATCATAGGGTTGGAGCCTCCTTCCACTCATAGCTGGAGAATTAGGGAGTTGTAGCTTCCTTTAGGTTGGATCCTGTAAATCAGGAGGTTGGTGCCTCCTTCCTGTTGGTGCTGGAGAATTTTGGAAGTTGGTGCTCCCAACTATGAATGCAATCTTCTAATGAGAAAGCATTTCGTGGTTTTCTCGCATTTGGGTTTCCATGTAAAATTCTTGTGTACGATGTATCTATGGTTATATGTTATTCATTGTTGAATGGCATTGTTCATGATATATTGAATGCAATCATAAGTGATAAATTATTAATAAAGTGATGATTACATGTTTTGATTAAAAGTGGTAAAAAATGCCCAATATCGATTCACTCCCCCTCTCAGTATTGGTGAATATTCCAAGAATTGAAAGATGTCGCAACCTCATAGGAAGATGAGGCACATAGTAGAGGCTTAGAGGTAAGAGAGGATGATGGAGGTCCCCCCAAGAGGAGGGGAAGAGGAGTTAGAAATAATGGATGGTCTTGTGCGGCTAAAGGTAGGAAACTCTTTAGGTTCTCTCTGAAGGTAGGAAACTCTTTGGGTTCCCTCACAAGAAATATTAGAAGAATATGGAGTTACCCCCCCTTTGAACCACCACCCTTGCACATTTCTAACCAAAAAGAAATAACAACAGACAGTGCAATGGTTGGAGTAGAAGCAAGAGTAGGAGAAGAAAGGAGAGAAGACACAACTAAAGAATAAGATGAAGTCAATAATACTTCACAATGAAGGATATCACGACAAAGTTCATGGATACCAAGCAGTTAGTCAGGAGGATATAGTACGAGATTAAGGACGTTCAATCAAGATAATACCCTAAGGTTACCTGTGTTCCACGTAACGGGTAAGGACAATGCATAACAATATTGATTCACTTGTGAGGTGATATGGTATGTGAAGAGGATCACAAACAAGGCATCAAATATTGCATAATTGGAGACCACGTTCAGGGAAAGAGCCTTGTCGTGGTACATGAAGTATAAGGATACTGTGTCAGTGGGATAGACGAGGTCCCCAACATAAATCAAAATGTTTAAGGATTTCTAGAAACCTAAGTCATAATCTCAATGTATTACAGATATTAAGGAGATTAAACAATAGCTGGGAGAAACCAGGTGGGACTATAACTAATAGTTCAAGATTTTGTTGGATTGGCTAACATTCTAGATCTAGAATGTGCCACATAGAGAATGGTTCATTATGGGTTTGCTTCCCCATATCTAAGTTACCCAATAGAAGGTGATTATCCAAGAAGAGATGGTGGAAATTACAATGTGTCAGGAGGCTACACCAGGAGGAGGAGAAACATCAACGGGTTTGGTGTAAGTACAGTATTAGTTGGCCAACCTGATGATGCAATTGTAGGATATGGAAAAAGAAAAGGTGGTGCATGAGCATGTATGGTGTACAACATCCTTATTAAAGGGTCACCATAGGGATGAGTGTCCTATGTTGGTTAATTACATGGAGACATGTGCGTCGAATCCATTTCTGACTAGGCCTCAGACAGAGTGGTGCAAGATTTGCAGACAATGGGGACATTTACCCCCTCACTGTCCAACACTGGAGAAATATCAGAAGATGCATCATACTCAGTTTTTTGAATTCTGAAAATCCATGGGGCATGATCTGAACAATTGTAAGTCACTTCGGTTGATGCAAGACCATACCCATGATGTTTTTTGGGTTCAAGAGGAGTAGAAGGGTGGTGGTCATGGCAATGCTGAGAGAGGTGAATATGGACAAGGTCGGGGATAAGGATATGGAGAAGGTGGAGGAAGGCCCCCCACTTGTTTTAACTATGGTGAGATAGGCCATGTATCTAGATTTTGTACTAAACCGCATGCACTCCATGGGTACTTCTATAGCCATGAGCATGCCACAGGGGATTGTCTTGAATTACTGAAGAAGTGGAAAGAGAAGAAGGCACACTACAACATGGTGACTACAGAGCCACGCAAGAATCAAAAGAAATATGAGGAAGTGGATGTGCAGGTGATAACTCGAGGTAGAACGAAGACAGGAAGGGACTTTGAGCATGGAGAAAGCTCAATTCCAAGAACAGATGGGAAAATTAGAAAGACGACGTAGCCTCCTCCCAATTTCGATGTTGCACAATAGAAGCAGTTTGTGTGTGATGCGCATAAAGCCTCGAAGAAGGAAAGAGTGTGAGAATAGCTACAATGCATGACATAAACATCGATTGAAGAGGCCCATATTAGAGAGGATGTATAGTGTGCGACAAAGAGGTTGTTGGAGGAAGCTTGAGCCCATCAAGAATTGTAGTGTGCCATGTAGAGTTCCTTGGAGGAAGCTCGCGTGCAAAAATAAATATAGCGTGCGACACAAAGGTCACTAGAAGAAGCTCGTAGACAAGAAGAATTGCGATGATTTGAAAAAAGGGAAATAAAAGAGCATGTGCATGAAGAGTTGAAGTGCATGGTGCAAGAAGAAGCACTATGTGACATGGGTCATGAAGTAAACACCAACGACCAAGTAAGTAACTTCTTGCACTATTGTTTAAAATTGTTAAGTGACCCTGATGTTGTATGGAAGTTGATGCATATGTTAACAACCTGCATGGGGGAAGAAGGAACAAACAAAAAAATATCAACCCCTCTACTGGAAAGGGATGTGTTCTAGGTCAGTAAACAAAAGCACACAAAAAGAGAGTTCAAGATGGCAGTTGAGCTTAGAAGTTATGAGATGGACAGTGTCCTATTGGATTTAGGATTTGATGTGAGCATCCTACCAAAGAAGTCAAGGGAATTGATGGGTAAGCAACCATTGGTATGGTCACCCATTCAACTTCAGTTGGCAAATTGATGCAGGAGCATCGCCAGCACATCAAGCGAGCAACATGGAGACGGAGGACAGCTAGACAAGCCAGCACAATTTCTTTTTTGGATTTCACCTTGAAATTGTTGCGTGAGCATTAATGTGAAAATTTAACGAGGCACACTTGTATATTGTAATGGACCTTGAGCGGATAGCTCTCGTCCTTAGGTATATAGTCGGCATTTAATATAGTTAATGCTGACCTAGATAGGGATTTAATTCTAGATTTGATAGCTTTAGAGTCCAAGAGGGAAAACAAATATAGACACCCTCATTGTATCATTGTAACAATAATCGAGAAGAAGCAGAAGAGCGTGCAGAGAATTGTATGAAGAACACCCATGTACAGATATTTGAATTAATAGAAAGAGCTTTGATTCAAATTCATGGTTTGTGTTTGATTCTCTGTGTATTGATGTTATGCTCATGGAGGTTTGCTTCCTGTTATACATTTGCTTTTATATGTTGTGTATGTGATTTCATGGTTGAGTTGAAGTCTGAGAGGAAGTGTGAATGAGTTTCAATTGTTTCTCTAATTGAGCCAGAGGATTCCTGCAAGGAGTGCAGTCGAATTGTTCGCAAGGAATGCGTCGACAGAAGGGTTCAATTAGAGAAAGATTTTGTTCTCATTCCCTCGAAGGTGCAGTTAGGCACAGTGCCGTGCAAGGAGTGCACATGCCAGGAGAAGTCTCAGAGTTGTGATTCTGAGCAGAGTATCGGAAGACTGCTGCTGCAGGTGTGCACAGAGTCGAGTGCCTTCAACACTTAAGCATTGTTGAAGGTTTGCCGCAAGGAGTGCGTGCAAGGTTTCTTTTTGAAGATTGAATTTGGGGAAAGATCAGGAGGAATAAGCCTTTGAATTCACTGAAAGGTAAGTGCAGGGAAGCTGTCGTGGGAAGTCTGAGAGAAGCGTCGTAGTTTGGCGAGCGGGCAAACGAGTCTCGTGGGGAGACACTTCTTCCTTTCGCAGAATCATCAAAGGGAGAACGGACGGACAAAATCTTTGGAGGAGATTTCACGAAGTTCCATGGCCCGTTGAATCTCACGGGGGTGCGAGGAGGTTACAGTGTAAGTGTGGAAGGAGGTGCGAAGCTCAGGAGGGGTAGGGTCGTCGATCCCAAGTCATAGGGACCGTCAGGTCTACACGTGACGTCGCATATCGGGAATTCGCAAGCCAAAGCTCTAGGTTGTTACAATGAGACTTGCGATATCACGATCCACGATATTCCGACAAGCCTAGAACCGTCCATCAGCAGGGACATGTGTCAAGAGATCCCAAAGAGTCAGAGTTCGGGACATCGGAGTTTTCGAAGACAGAGAACTCTTGCATGTTGGAATCGCGATCCACGATATCTCGATGGGAGAATTGTGTGGGCCACAGCTGGGGATAGTGGAGGACAGGTGGCATAAGTCATCGGGGTTTCGCAGCGAGAAGTGCTGATCCATCGACGTCCGAATTCGCGATCCTGTGAAGTCTGATATCACGATAGAAGTGACGGGGAGGCGAAGGGACAGCCCTCACGTGTGTCGGAGTTTCGGCATATCGCGAGTCGGGAGTCGGTAAAGAGCAGTGTTTGATCCTGCGAGTTGTGAAACCGCGATAAGGGCAGAAGTCCCGGCAAGGTGAGAGAAAATCAACGTTGACTGGCCATCGGGTCTCGGGGATTTGAGAGCCCAGGGATAGACAGTGAACTTGCGAAGCTGGGAGTTTCGATTTCCCAATCACTAAGGGAGATCACTTGGAAGAGTTGTTGTGGGTAAAGAAAATTCCTGATAGGGGATTAGAGGGACCTTTGAGTTCTTCGGGCCGTGAGTTGAAGAAGATCCTGTGAGAGCGCGTGGACCTTCTGACCTGTGGGTGGTGAAGGGGCCGCGTTGTCGTCAAAGTGGTATTAGAGCGGGAATATCTCTTTGCTTTCTATAGCAGAAGAGAAGGAGTAAATTCACCATGCCGCTGAGAAGAGAAAGGCAGTCACCTGATCCAGAGGACAGGGAGGTGAGAAGAAGAGGCAGGCAGGTAGTCAATCTAGAAATGGAGAGACAGATGAGAGATCTCCAAGCAAGGCTTGAAGACATGGAGACAACGCAAAGACGCACAGCTAGTGCAGGGGATCTCAACGACTCCGAGAGTGAAGTTGAAGCTGAACGCGAAGAGGAAGTTTCCACCGAGGATGCATCAACCGAGCGGTTGATCAAAGCCATTTCCAGAATGGGTGCGAAGGCAAAAATGGACATTCCAGTCTATGAGGGAAATATGGATGTAGAGGAGCTACTAGATTGGATTAGAGCTCTTGATACATACTTCGATTACGAAGATGTCGAAGAAGATAAAAAGGTCAAGCATGTTTTCACGCGCTTGAAGGGACATGCAACATTGTGGTGGGATGAGCTACAAGCAGATAGACACTGCAAAGGCAAACAGAAGATTAAGAGTTGGGATCGAATGATTGCAAATATGAAGGCAAAGTTCATCCCAAGAGATTATCAAATCACTCTGTTCAAGAGAATGCAGAACCTGAGACAGAAACTGATGACAGTGAAAGAATACACTGAGGAATTCTATCGACTGAACATCAGAGCAGGTCATCGGGAGAGTGACAATGAGAAGGTTGCTAGATATCTGAATGGTATGAGATATGACATTCAGGATGAATTGAGCATGCTAACCATCCAAACGATGGAAGATGCTTACCAATTGGCTCTGAAGGCAGAGGAGAAGCTGAGCCGAAAACAAGGCCAGAGAGGCAGAGGCAGAAGTCAGCCCAGAGGCAAAGCAGTTTCCCAGGAAAAATACCAGAAGCCCAAGGAGGAATGGAAGAAACCTCAAGGTAAATTTGAAAGAGGTGGAACCTCACAGCGAGGGCCACATGTTGAACAAAGAGGGCAGCATACAGAGCAGAGCAGAGGATATGCTGATGGAAATACTTTTCCTCGTACCAGAGGTCGAGGTAGAGGAAGAGGTGGAGTAATTACATGCTTCACATGTGGAAAGAATGGGCACAAGTCATACAAGTGTCCAGAGAAAAAAAAGGACGGAGGAGAAGCTCACATCAAAGAAGCGCAGAAGCGGGATGTTGAAGCAGAAGACACAGAAGGCAGAAGGTCACTGATGATGTGTAAAGTTCTCTTAACACCCAGGAAAGAGGTGGAGGACTCAACTCAAAGGACAAAACTTTTCAAAACAACTTGTAAGACCAAGGATAGGGTGTGCAAGGTTATCGTGGACAGTGATAGCACAGATAATCTCGTTTCAACCGAGATGGTGGAAAAGCTGGAGCTGGAGACAACTAATCACCCAAATCCATATAAGGTTTCATGGCTACAGAAGGGACATCAGGTATGTGTCACTAAATAGTTTTTAGTTGAATTCAAGATAGGAGGGTATAATGATAAAGTACTCTGTGATGTCATTCCTATGGATGTATGTCATCTATTGCTGGGTAGACCATGGCAATATGACATAAATGTGATTCATGACGGGAGAATGAACAAATATACCCTCGAGAAGAATGGGAGGACACATAGGTTGCTTTCGATAAAGGATAAGGAGGTGAAGCTGGAAGTAAGCAATACAATACTTCTCATGAGTGGGAAGGAACTTCTTATAGAGGTTAAGAAGAAGGAAGATCCACAATTCTTTGTGGTCAGGAAACCGAGGATTGTTTTGACTAGCACAAGAGTGGATGATTTACCAAATGAGGTTCAGGAACTATTGGAAGAGTTCGCTGACATCATAGTGGACGAATTACCTCATTCGTTGCCACTGATGAGAAGTGTGAGTCATCATATTGACCTCATACTAGGAGCTAGTCTGTCGAATAAAGCCACGTACAGGTTGACTCTGCAGGAAAATGAGGAGGTCAAGAGGCAAGTCCAGGACTTGTTGGAAAAAGGATTGGTCAGGGAAAGCTTGAGTCCATGTGTTGTTCCAACGGTACTCAGTCTGAAGAAAGACAGAGGCTGGAGGATGTGCACCGACTCAAGAGCGATCAACAAGATAACCATCAGGTACAGGTTCCCATTGGCGTGAATGGATGATCTGATGGATTGCCTGAGTGGGGAAAAGTACTTGTCAAAGATAGATTTGAAAAGCAGATATCACCAGATTCGCATGATGGAAGGCGATGAGTGGAAAACAGCCTTCAAAACCAATGAGGGATTGTATGAATGGCTAGTCATGCCGTTTGGCTTGGCGAATGCGCCAAGTACCTTTATGAGGTTAATGAATGAAGTCCTAAGGGAGTTCATCGTGAAATTTGTCATTGTGTATTTGGACGACATACTGATTTACAGTAAGTCAGAGGTTGAACACCTGAAGCATTTGGCTACAGTGATGAGAAAGCTACAGTAGGAGAAGCTGTTGATTAATATGAAGAAGTCCTCATTTATGAATACAGAGCTCATTTACTTGGGTTTTGTTATTTCGGCAAATGAGTTGAGGATGGATCCAGAAAAGGTAGAAGTGATCAAAAATTGGCCATCACCGAGAAATATTTTCGAGGTGAGGAGTTTTCATGGATTAGCTAGTTTCTACCGGAAGTTCATCAGGAATTTCAGTGGAATCAATGCAGCGATGATGGATATAGTGAAGAAACGGCATAAATCTGTTCACTGGACAACAGAGGCTGAAAAAAGCTTCAATCTGTTGAAACGAAAGATCACGGAACAACCAGTGTTGGTGTTTCCGGATTTCCTGAAGACATTTCAAGTGAAATGCGATGCAAGCGGTTTTGCCATAGGAGCTATCTTAAGTCAGGAAGACAGACCGGTTGCATATTTCAGTGAGAAGATGGATGAAGAGAAACTGAAATGCTCCACATATGATAAAGAATTTTATGCTATCATACAAGCATTAAAGAAGTGGAGGCATTACTTGATTCCAAAAGAATTTGTTTTGTATAGTGATAATCATGCACTGCAGTTTGTGACTCAACAAGAGAAGTTGAATCAGAAACATGCCAAATGGATAGAGTATATGCATAATTTCACGTTTTTGATTAAGCATATTTCAGGTACTGCTAACAAAGTGGTTGATTCTTTGAGCAGGAAGTGTTTGTTGTTACATGAGTTCCGAGTCAAAACATTGGGTTTTGAGGATCTCAGGGACATGTACGCAGGAGATACAGATTTTGCAGAGGCATATGAAGTAGCCGAGAATCCAGTTCTCTGAGATAGAAGCCATTGGATAGATTATATGATCAAGGAAGGATTGTTGTTCAGAGGCAATCAACTGTGTATTCCAAATTGTTCCATGAGAGAAAATTTGTTAAAAGAAAAGCATAGCGGTGGATTGGCAGGACATTTTGGCCATGACAAAACATTCGTGAAGCTGAGCGAATCATATTTTTGGCCAGGGATGCGCGCAGATGTCAAGTGGTTCATTGACAGATGCAGAGTTTGCCAGCATTCGAAGGGGAGAAAGCAAAATGCAGGTTTTTATCATCCATTTCCCATATCGGAGAGGGCATGGGAAGCGATAAGCATGGATTTTGTACTGGGATTGCCAAGGACACAAAGAGGTGTAGATTCAATATTTGTGGTAGTGGATAGGTTTTATAATATGACACATTTCATCCCATGCCAAAAGACCAGCGACGCGACACACATCGCAAATTTGTTCTTCAAGGAGGTCATTCGACTTCATGGATTACCGAAGAGCATAGTTTCGGACAGGGACACTAAATTCATAGGGCATTTTTGGAGGACCTTATGGAAAAAGCTAGGAACTAACTTGGCATTTAGTTCAGCTTATCATCCTCAGACGGATGGACAAATAGAGGTGGTGAACAAGAGTCTGGGAGATTTATTGAGAAGCTTGGTGACGGAGCACCACAACAGTTGGAATCACATATTACCACAAGTAGAGTTCGCATACAACGATTCAGTGAATCGAAGCACAGAGAAGAGTCCATTTCAGATCGTATATGGTATGTAGCCGAGAGGAGTTTCTGAACTGAGGGATTCAGAACAGACTGCGACTAGCAGTGCTAGTGCGGAAGAATTCGCTGAGGCGATGAGAGAACTTCACAGCAAGGTGAAGGAGTGTCTGCTGAAATCAAATCAGGAGTACAAGCACAGAGTAGATCAGCATCGGAGACAACTTCAGTTTGAAGTTGGTGATCTAGTTCTGGCACATTTAAGAAAAGAAAGGTTCTCGAGGGGAACATACAACAAGCTGAAGATGAAGAAAATCAGACCAGGCAAGGTCTTAAGAAAATTAGGAGAAAATGCTTATGAAATCGAGTTGTCAGATGGCATTGGGATATCTCCGATATTCAATGTTGCAGACTTATACCCATATAGAGCTGGAGAAGCAGAGATTGGAACTGAGGAACCAGTAATCCAGTGGACGAAGCAATTGCCAGTTGCAGAAAAGTCGTAGATGGAATGCATACTAGACAAGAGAGTGGGTAAGAAGACCAGGAGAAAAGAATACTATGAGTATCTGGTCAAGTGGAAAAACCATCCAGTGGAAGACGCCAGCTGGGAGATAGAGGCGGAGATATAGAAGCATGGACAGACCGTGCAGGAGCTCATGGATAGGATCCCATGAAAATTTTCAAGCCGAGGAGTATGATGCAGGAGCATCGCCAGCACATCAAGCGAGCAGCGCGGAGACAGAGGACAGCTGGACAAGCCAACACAATTTATTTTTTGGATTTCACCTTGAAATTGTTGCGCGAGCATTAATGTGAAAATTTAATGAGGCACACTTGTATATTGTAATGGACCTTGAGCGGATAGCTCTCATCTTTAGGTATATAGTCGACATTTAATATAGTTAATGTTGGTAGATAGGGATTTAATTCTAGATTTGATAGCTTTAGATTCCAAGAGGGAAAATGGATATAGACACCCTCATTGTATCATTGTAACAATAATCGAGAAGAAGCAGAAGAGCGTGCAGAGAATTGTATGAAGAACACCCATGTACAGATATTTGAATTAATAGAAAGAGCTTTGATTCAAATTCATGGTTTGTGTCTGATTCTCCGTGTATTGATGTTATGCTCATGGAGGTTTGCTTCCTGTTATACATTTGCTTTTATATGCTGTGTATGTGATTTCATGGTTGAGTTGAAGTCTGAGAGGAAGTGTGAATGAGTTTCAATTGTTTCTCTAATTGAGCCAGAGGATTCCTGCAAGGAGTGTAGTCGAATTGTCCACAAGGAATGCATTGACAGAAGGGTTCAATTAGAGAAAGTTTTTGTTCTCATTCCCTCGAAGGTGCAGTTAGGCACAGTGCCGTGCAAGGAGTGCACAGGCCAAGAGAAGTCTCAAAGTTGCAATTCTGAGAAGAGTATTGGAAGACTGCTACTGCAGGTGTGCGTAGAGTCAAGTGCCTTCAACACTTAAGCGTTGTTGAAGATTTGCCGCAAGGAGTGCGTGCAAGGTTTCTTTTTGAAGATTGAAGTTGGGGAAAGCTCAGGAGGAATAAGCCTTTGAATTCATTGAAAGGTAAGTGCAGGGAAGCTGTCATGGAAATTCTGAGAGAAGCGTTGCAGGTTGGCGAGCGGGCGAACGAGTCTCGTGGGGAGACACTTCTTCCTTTCGCAGAATCATCAAAGGGAGAACGGATGGACGAAATCTTTGGAGGAGATTTCACGAAGTTATGTGGCCCGTTGGATCTCATGGGGGTGCGAGGAGGTTACAGTGTAAGTGTGGAAGGAGGTTCGAAGCTCAGGAGGGGCAGGGCCGTCAATCCTGAGTCATAGGGACCGTCAGGTCTACACGTGACATCGCATATCGGGAATTCGCAAGCCGAAGCTCTAGGTTTTTGCAACGAGACTTGCGATATCGCGATCCACGATATTCCGACAAGCCCAGAACCATCCATCAGTGGGGACACGTGTCAAGAGATCTCGAAGAGTTGGAGTTCAGGACATCGGAGTTTTTGAAGACAGAGAACTCTTGCATGTTGGAATTGCGATCCGCGATATCCCGATGGGAGAATTGTGTGGGCCACAGCTGGGGATAGTGGAGGATAGGTGGCATAAGTCATCGGGGTTTCGCGGCGAGAAGTGCCGATCCATCGATGTCCGGATTCACAATCCCGTGAAGTCCGATATCCCGATAGAAGTGACGGGGAGGCGAAGAGACAGCTCACGTGTGTGTCGTATTTTCAGCATATTGCGAGTCGAGAGTCGGTAAAGTGAAGTGTTTGATCCCGTGAGTTGCAAAACCGCGATAAGGGTAGAAGTCCCGGCAAGGTGAGAGAAAGTCATCGTTGACTGGCCATTGGGTCTCGAGGATTTGAGAGCCCAGGGATAGACAATGAACTTGCGAAGCTGCAAGTTTCGATTTCTCGATCACTAAGGGAGATCACTTGGAAGAGTTGTTGTGGGTAAAGAAAATTCCCGATAGGGGATTAGAGGAACCTTTGAGTTCTTCGGGCGGTGAGTGGAAGAAGATCCTGTGAGAGCGCGTGGACCTTCCGACCTGCCGGTGGTGAAGGGGCCGCGTTGCCGTCACAAATCAATATAGAATTTATCCCATAAGCCAACTAGAGTAGGTCAAGGTGATTATAGAAGGGGTAAAGATAAAGACATATTTTGAAGTGATAGAGATCATGGATGACTGTATTCCATACCCTGCCTTACTTGGCATTAATTGGACCTTCAAAAACAATGTTATGTTGAATTTGAAGAAGCGACAAATGTCATTTGAGATAGACACCCTACGCGTGATCACGCCATTGGATTCTTATGAAGGGGATATATACAATGAACTGGTAAATAAGAATGCACAAAGCTCTATTATTGAAAATATTTACAAGATCATAGGGCACATGGAATTATATCAATCCCATAACAAATGGAGAACTGAGATGGAGAAGTGTGAAATCATGTAACACTGATTCAGAGGATGCCATGCCATGGAAAGGCCATGGAAAGGTGGCAGAACAAACTTTATGAAATTTCCACAAAGAGATGTGCTCGGATCACACCACTAAAGTGCATGAAAAGGAATTCGGGTCCTATATATGTGTATTATATTTCCGTGCACTCTTAAGAAATATAGTTTAATATATGTGTATTATTTTTCTTCTACTATTACATAATATTATATAATAATAATATAGTGATTTTTCTTTATATTTTTTAAGTTTTTCTTTATAATTTTTATATTTTAATGTTTATGGTTGTTATTATTAAGAATTGTTATTAAAAAAAATTCTGAGCTTCACATTATTCGATGTACATAATTAATTACACAATTTTTTTATTGAAGTAGGGGGGCTGATCTCTTCACATCATTGACTATCGTGGTAGAAGGTTTCCCACTGCTTTATTCTTTAGATTTTGCTTTTACTGTATCTTTATTGTATCTAATGAAATGTGATTAAGAGCAATCCGTGCAAGTGCTTGTTAAATATAAAATAATTATGAAAAATGAGGAGATAATATACAACAAAGGGCTTAAAATAAATGGCTTTGGCATACATTGTAAATGAGTCATAATTATATAATCTATACTTTATGAGTTTGATATATAATTAAATGAGTAATAATTATATACTTCATACTTTATAGTTTGATATATAATTAATGGTAATAATTATATAATAAAAATTAATAATGGTATTGTATAAATATTTGATAATATTATATATTATTAAATTAATTAAGATAAAAATAAAATTAAGTTGAAATATTTAAACAATATTATTTTAATATTTCACAATTTATAAATGAGTAATAATTACATAATTTATATTTTATGAATTTGATATATACAATAAATGGTAATAATTGTATAATAAAAATTAATAATTAATAATTGTATAATAAAAATTAATAATGACTCTAAATATTTGACAATATGATTATATATTATTAAATTTTTTTTAAGTAAAAAAAGTGGAACCTGTTATATTAAAATAGACAAAATACATAGCCGAAAGTGATGCCAGCTGTCCTGCCTGAGCAGGAAACTGGGACAGCTGGGCGTCCATGTCCAGGTGTTGCCATGTTTGCAGTTTAGACAAAATTTGGCTAGCTTGCCACTGCTATGTCCCGCCCGAAGGAAATCGGGACGAGCATACATAGTTCTGAAACTAGTTCGATTGTCTAGCACAACAAAACAAAGATAACTAGCTTGCCTAAGGCACAAACTGAAAAAACTAAACCAAGGACAGAGTCTGGTACTACACATCAGATAACCTTTGAATCCGGGGGAGTGTCGTCGTCCACAGAGTGCTTCCATCTGGCAGGGAAGGAGTAGGCTCTGGTGCATGTCGGGCATTGCTTCTTCAGCGTAGCTCTCGAGTGCGCTGCAAAAAACATGTCTAGCCTCTGCTCTAATCGCGCTATGCGGAAGACCTGGTCCTCTAACAGATTTCTCATCTCGAAGAGGAGATTGAGATAATCCTAGTCCGTTGAAGGTTGCTGCTCTGGGCAATTACTATCCACTCTCTCCTCGCTGGTGGTCGCTCGGCCTCCCTGCGTGTTATGTCCCTCTGTTTCCCTGGTGGTCTTGGGGGGAGGTTCTTCCTCCACATAACAGGGTGAATATGGCCGCTCGCTATCTGGGTTTCCTTCTGCCGGCCGTGAGGTACCAGCCGAGCCAAAGTACGAGCGCGGGTCCCAATTCTCGGGCACAAAGAATAGTGTGTGCTCAGGCGGGCTCTCTGCACCACCTGCCAGGATCTCCTCCTCCACGACTGCCATTGGAGGCATCCTTGCCCTTCCCCTGCGTCTCCTGGTGGCCATTGCCATGGCCCTTTCAAAACTCTCCTTTCTTTTTCGGTGCGACTGCACAGCGTAGCAAGCCGCCCTGCGTCGTGATTTGCCTCTAATTCTTGGCATGTGCAAGCCGACTGAAGGCTCCCAAGGTGCTCAGCTGGTGTCGTGTTGCTGTGAATGGGCGGAGCGTCTAAGGGCAGCGACCAGTCCAGTGAGCTATTAGAAAATCGACTGTAGTGCTGGTGCGTCTGTGTGTTCAGGGGCAGTCTACTTCCGGGACTTACACCGCGCAAAATGAGCATTGCAACTGTAGCCCAGGCTATAACCTCAGCCATCCCTTCCGCCATTAAAATGCCCTGGTTAATGCTGGTACCCGACGCTTGCGCGAGGGGTCTCGGCCCTTGAATGCCCCTGCGTGTGTACATAACTGGTTAATGGGTGAGTTGACGCGAGCCGGTGGATGTATTAACTCCGCGTCCCGGCTGGCCGCCACATGACTGCATTGCCCTCGCTGTCACCCCATCCGGGGGATTATATATTATTAAATTAATCATTATTAAAAAAATAAAATAAAATTAAAATATTGAAATAATATTATTTCAATATTTCACACTTTATCTTTAATTAAAATAAAATAAGTTAAATCATAATTAAAAGAAGGAAATATGTAGAATTAATTACATAATCAATCAATTTCAACAATCACCACATCTAAATATAAAGAGTTTTACTATGTATTTATTATTATGCATTATTTTATTTATATTAAATTTATTATCTAATATATTATTTATTATTATATTTATATTGTATTTATGAATATTATATTTCCATTAAGCTTATTGTTCATTATATTTTTGAATAACAAATAACCTTCAATTATTATTTTTTGACAAAAATTATTTATTACTTGTGCATTTAGTTATACTAACTATCAAAGAACTCAGTTGCCATGCAACTTTGTTAAAAAGAAGAATTGTAAATAAATAACATAGATGATAAATATCTATAAAATTACCATATTATTATATAAATTTAAAATTAAAATCTTTATGTAGAAAATAAAATAACCGCGTCTAAACCACAGTTGACTATATATATATATATATATACACATTCTCAATCTCTATATCTATATATATATATAAAATAACCGCGTCTGCAAATTGTGTCCATAAAATCGACCATCACTACCATTTCGATTTCTGTTTTCCGATTTGCAATGGCTGCATCCGTCTCCACCAACAGTCAGTTGTACGAGGTCTTTATAAGTCATCGTGGCGTTGATACGAAGGAAACCTTCGCCAGGTCTCTCTACCTTCGCCTTCTCCAACACGGATTAAGGCCCTTTCTGGATAAGCACGAGATGCAACCGGGATATAAATTTCTTCAGAAACGCCTCAGTCCGATCTTCTCTGCCTGATATGCTGATTCAAACTGGTGCCTAGATGAGCTCTGACTGATGTTGGAATCAAAGGCTCCTATCATTCCGTTGTTTTACGGTGTCACGCCCAGTGAGGTTCGGTGGACGTGGGGCAAAGATGGAATTTATGCTCAAGCGCTAAAAAAGTTGGCAGAGAAAACTGACGAAGGGAAACCGCGATATGACCCCAAGACTATTGAGAATTGGAGAAATGCACTTTCTCAGGTTGCAGAGATCAGCGGTTTCGAGCTGAAGGAATGCGATATAGGGTAAGAACTTGACCTTTGAACTTTATTTTATATTTGATAAATATAAATAGATGCTTGTTTCTCACTAGTTCTATTTATTTTCTTTTCGAAAACTAGCAAGGAATTGGAGGTGAAGCTGCTAGATGATCTCGTTAACCATCTGTCCGAAAGGATGAAAAAGCCAAACTTGCACGTGGCCAAATTTCCAACAGGGTTGGATGACAAGCTGAAAGATTTAGAAAATACAGTCCTATTGCCGCAACACCAGAGCGGGAGACCTCAGATATTGGGGATATGGGGTTTAGGTGGCGTAGGAAAAACAACGTTGGCAAAAGAATTCTTCAATAGGAAGAAATCAGCTTATCGTATATCTTGTTTTTTTATCTGAAGTCACATATAATGCAACTAAAGGTTCTTTAGTTTCGTTGCAGAGAAAATTTCGTAAGACCTTGACAGGATTGGATGAGCCCATAGATAGTGTTGATGAAGCGACACGGATGCTGAAAACGGACATAGAGCATCTCAAGTCTACTAATGCCTCGTTGCAGTATTGATATAGACAATGCAGACAGTGTGTTTAAAATCTTAGTAATCTTAGATGATGTAGACAATCAGAGTCAAGTGGATGCACTTTTGCCTGTTGATCTCCCCTCAGGTAGCTTAATAGTGATTACCAATCGTCGAAGGCGTTTTCCTTGGCACATAGCAACCCATATCACCCTTGGTTGGGGTACCTTACTTCCATCACCATCTCTGCAAGATATTTGTACCATGGCCAAACTCCTGACAATCGCATACATCCATGTTCTACACCTCCATAGTTTTGCATGCCTTACATCTTCTTACAGTCTCACCCAGCCAGCACAATTTACCCCACATCTGGCCATCCACCAGACACCAGATCATGTTTTACGGTTGTTTCCATCCATTAGTACCCCCAACCAAGGGTCGCTCTTAAGATTCCATATATCCAAGACAACGTTCAAGATTTTCATCCCCTTCACCTTCACCGATACAGTTCCTGATACCATTTTGATCAAATCAATGTCAAGAAGCCCTTTACTTCTTGCAGTCGCGCCCCCTTCCTATTGATGTCAGCACAAGTTTCCAGGAAGGTGTAAATATATTGGCTCTCATCCACTATCAATGACCAGTCTCAGACATAATAGAAAGAGTCATCATCACTTTCTGATGTCATCGATCCCCCTAACATTCGACTCCAACCAAGCTTCATGTTACGGTGGGTCTTGCTATGCAACCGTTACATTTTTTTGTAATCAGTGAATACCTCTGAAGTTGATAGGCCATCAATTCCTATGAGTTATCGACATATTATAGCATTGTCCATTTCTTGATTCATAGTCAATTCATTTCACAGAACCATCATCTGTTATTTTTTATGCCCCCGAGGGCGATGTAGACATCCACTTCATCAACAATTTTCAGTTACAATCATATTATTCTGGTTTCATGATACGAGCATGGGGCATGCCTGCCTTGTTTGTACATAGCCTTCCATTTCAATTTTCAGATAATTTTGGCATTAGTTTGAATCCCCTTTTTCTCCAACAGGCCGCTCTCATCGTCCCTCTTATCGGCGGCTACAACTTTTCTATTCTTATGGAAATTTCGTTAGAAAAAAACATTGATGTATTTCGGCTATACATATGCTCCTAACCTCACACATCAGGGGGCATATGTTATCACCAAAAAATTGGTCATACAAATATAGACAATGGATGAAGAAATAGTCAACATAAATACAACATACAACCAATAATTATAGGAGGATCGCACTCAGTTTGGCCAGATAATCACAAAACTATGCAAAAAGATCCAGAATTTCCACGCACATTCAGCAAAGACAGCGTGCACACATCCGCGTGGGATAACATAGCATACAACGTGCATATTGCATGCTCCATTCAACTGACAATCTAGGAACCTGGGCGGATGTGGAAACGACGCATTGATGATTTTGGTCAGGCCTCAACCACTTCTGGGATGAAGTGGATCTCACCCATACCAAAACATCACCCTAAAATTCTACCTTGGGATCACTTAAATGATGGGAGGTACCTCTAAAGGCCTCCCCATTCACATTTGAAACTAGTTGGGAAATATCTAGCTATCCTCTTGTAAATAGAAGATCATTGTATGCAACAAAAGAAGAAATCCATAGCATTGTGATGTTGTTCAAATTCTCTTGGAGAAAGCCATGTTTCCCTTGAGCCATAGGTTGAGAAAGTGTAGAATTGTGTAAGCTTTACACCTCTTGAGAAGCTAAGCCTTGGGAATTTTTCATCATTGTAAACTCATCATTGGAGAGTGATAACTCTAGTTTTTTAGGGATCAAAGAGCCCTCCCTTAGGAGGAATAGGGGATTCATAGTTCCATATTTCTCCTCTTGGTGCACTCAATTCGAAGATTCGGTTTTATTGGGTAACCATTCCATGTGTTCAATTTCATGCATCATTTGCTTATAGTTGTTTAGTTTAGATTCTATTGTTTGTCATTCTTATCTTGCTTTGTATTTTTCTTTCCAATTTGCAAGTTCACTAACTTGCTAACCACAGTTTTGTTCTACTTTGTTGGCTTACCAAGGTAGTTAAGGGACTCTCTTTTTCTCACTTTTGTGACAAAAGAACCCAAACATATTGGGTTGATTTGTCCTACAGATCATCTTACATAATGCACCGTGACATGGAATTCAATACCTAAGTGGGAATGGACGCACTTGTTTGTACACACTCTGGATGTGATCTTGAAGAACTAGTATATAGAACTGGAAGTACGTAGAGGGACAATAGACTAGGAATATTTGACTCGCAACTTCAAGGTAACTTTC
>JZKD02S1672857.1:381572-397386 GCA_000966675.3 Picea glauca | reverse complement strand
AGGAGGTTGCCCCCTCGAAGAGGCTTATTATCTAAAATTATCTCTTTTTCAAGGCGTTGAGTACTTTTCTTGAGGTTTTTCTATGCTATATTGATGTTTGGTTCTTAACAAATTCCCTCAATATACAGGAGAGAATGAGATGGTTACTTGGATAAGAATGATCCCACAATATTAGGGAATCCAGTACAAGGATAACCATTCGAATGACAACCCATTCTTCTAGAAGATTCCCTTCTAGAACCATCGAGAATCCATCTTTTTCCAAGCTTTAGAATGAGTTCTCACCCTAGCTATTCAACGTAGTGTGAGAAGTTCACACCCTATCTTAAGGCAGCCTACGAGAATGGGTCATTCTTGCACCCTGGTATACTAGCAACCTGTGAACCCTCTTCAAAATCAAGTTTTTTGGGAAGAGATGAATGTAACTTTTCTCAGGAGAAAGTTCTTATGAAGAGTCTGAGTACACCACCATCAATACATCATCATGATGACCAAAATCATGGGTAACAGAATGCCTCCCAAAGTATGAGGCCGGAATCAGTGACAGCCGAAAGGCTTTGTAAGCTGCATGTGTGTGTCGGAAACCAGGAGTGCACCTAATCGGAAACTTGCGAACAACAAAGCATCTGCAGAATATCATATATATTAATTCCGAGGTAGGCATTCCCATACTCAGATCACAGACGGATGGCATTGTAGACATAGGTCATGGCCACCAATCATACACTTTGGATCCATGCTGTCAAAATATAGCATAGCCACCAGGAATACACTGTGGATCTATGCGAGAAAATTCAAATCAAGATGACATAGCCACGAGACATACACAGTGGATCTATGTGTCACAAATTATACATATTCCATCGCAACCTGGACAAATAAATGATATCCAGGGTCTTCAATCTCGTCACAAAAGTATGAATCTAACCATGCGATTACATGTGTTGAAGTCAAACATGGTAGAAACCACTTGATTACCGGTCATTGATGAAACCATTAATAAGTGCGAGGGAAATCACCATTGATGTCAATGACTCCCAAGGTACACTAGTACAATCCATCGAGTGTGAATGAATGAGTTGAAGTTGAACATCCGACGGAATCTTTCGATCAGGGGTCAATGATGTAAACCCACTGTCGAAAGCAAGGAAAACTTGCCATTGAGGCATGCAAGTTCTAAGGTACCAAAGAATTTCTAAGTCTTGTTTCCGGATAATGAGCTGAAGTCGATGAAACAAAACTCATCACAGGAGGGCCTTGATGTATCCCCCATCAATGACACGAAATGAGTAACATATTTTGAAGGTGAAACAGAGTATGATGTAAGTTGGACTAGACACAGGGAAGGCCGACACAGAGAGAATGGACAACTGCAGATGGTCGACTCAATAGAGGTTTCAGATGGACTTCTCTTGAACATATGAATGACACGACCAATGATTTGGCAACATTGACTCAAAGATGACACAGGGAATGACCTTGTAGCAAATCGAATTAGAGACAAATGGATTTCCCAAACCAACTTCAAATGATGAATAGGGTGTGTCATGTTCAAGAGCGACACTTACTGCCAATCAATATGAAGATGAAAACATATCCCTTTCCCAAATTTTCCCTCGCCATTTCTAGCGAGTACCTCTTTATTTTTACGCAAGCTTGAGGAGGATAACAGATGCTTGTTGATATAAGCTTATCCTTCGGATAAGTCCTTCAGATTATGTTTAACGAACCCTAAGATGGAGTGGTTCAGTCCCATTATGGGTCTGTCAATGTTTTTTTAACGAGTCCAAAGATAGAAAACTCGAAGGTTTTTCATGATTATAGAGTTTGGAAAAACACTTAAAAGAGAACTCTCTCAGTTCCTTTTTCGTAAAATAGTCTGATGAGACCGAAAAAGAGATAAATTATTGCTCACTAGACACTTTCTTCAAATATTTTATTGAGCGTGAAAATAGCAAGGTCGCTCGGCTATCTTTTCATGTTTAGAGAGTCTGAAAAGAGCTTAAAGAGGACTCCAGGGGGGTTCCTTTTTCGTATAACCTTGTTGAGCCCGAAAAAGTGATAAAAGTATGCTCGATCTCATTCTCATGTATTTTTGAGCATGAGAACGAACAAAGACCAAGCTCGAGGTTTTATACAAAAACCATAAAAAACAATCAAAACATGAGATGAAAAAAGAAAATTATGTCCGCATCCCTGTATATGAACATCGAAGTCATTACGCCTGCAAAAGTTACACTCAAAAGGACATTATGGTTTAGGATTTAATCAATAAATAATTATAAAAAATTCAAATGACATGGTAAAATTAAATATAAAGAAATAAAAACTCTTTTTACCATATCATTTTCACTTTTCACTATTTGAGCCCCAAAACCCCTCTTTTTACCCTCGAAGTTCGGCGTCAAATTGCGGGAGTTACGAGCATCCATTCAATGAGCCGTCAGCGACAGTGAGGTAGGCTATTTGTCCTCTACTCTTTCATGGTTTTATTTTGCATTTTCATTGGTAAAAAACTCATTTTTGGGTTGGTTTTGTGAATTTGTATCATATGCAAATGTTTTTATATGTTCGTTCAAAGACTAAATACAAAATTCATTTTTGATGACACAGATGTGGGACCTTACCGACCTCTTGGTACTTCCCCTATTCAATGGTGAGGAGAGGTAGCGCCAGTGCCACAATGGGATGCCAGGGATTACCAAGCAGTGGAATAAAACCTAGAGGGATTGACAACAGATATTCCAGACATGCCTCTTGGAGAGGTTCCACGACACGATCAACATCATACAGTAGGAGTGTCGAAGTCCATGGGTCGACTGCTCCATAGGGTTGCTCGGGCAGTCATGTGTTACCATGAACATCATCCATGACATCACTTTGTAGAAGATATGAGCTTCATATTTTGACATTTTGGTATTCGGACAAAACTTTTTGTAAAAAACTCTTTTGATCGTTATATATACAGACAACTTCTACTGGTTTAACTTGTGTTGTGTAAAAATTGATGTGATTGATTTATAAATGATCCAAATGTCTGTCTAATACATAGTTAGCCAATGCATCAGTTAATGTATTTAGACATCTAGGAATATGTTGATATTCAATATAATCAAAATAACGTTCCAAGAGGCAAATTCACAAATACACCCATAACAAAGTAGGACTTCGAATAGTATAGACATTACTTAACTATAGTACTACAAGCTGTGAATCGAGTTGCACAACCAAATGATGAATTCCAATCGAGATAGAATCAACCAATAATTCTATAATGGTGCTATACTCTGCAATATTGTTGGTCGCACGACTGAGACACACTCCTCATAAGGAGACAAGTTCGTTTCTAGGGGCGTAAATTTCCCATGCAGCAGAAGCAAGGTTCTGAGTACTACGACTAGCACCATCAACGAAGCCAATGAAGGGTAGCGAAGACTCAAACACCTGGAAATCAAACAGAATGTCACATAAGGGCAGAGACTAAATAACGACAAAAGCATGCTATAGTAACACACAATAAGTATGATACATTAAAAATACAAGTACTCGTGCACAGACGATTTTATGCATAGTACTTCTTCAAGTACAACCCATTCCTAGGTTCACTCAAAGGGATACCATCGTAATCTACTAACTCATAAGCTCCTTTTTCCAAAACTCGTCGAATGATATAAGGACCTCGCCACATGGCTTCGAACTTTCCAGCTCCTAGCATATCTTGATCTTGTTCATAGAGGAGAACAAGATCACCTTCGAAGAAAACCCGAGGCTTGACATGTTTGTCATATTGGGACTTGACACGTTTTTTTTGAGCTTCTATGACTAAGGTGGCACCACGTCAAGTTTCATCTAATCGCATAAGATACAATAGACATTCTTCCTTAGCAGAAGTGTTTGGTAGGAGTTCGACAACTAGTTTCAAAGAGGGTATCTCGCATTCAATCGAGAGAATGGATTCCATACCATAGACTAACCAGAAAGGTGTAAACCCAGTAGCGGACTTGACGGATGTCCGGCAAGCCCACAGTGCCAAAAACAACATTGTGTGCCAACTTGTTTTGTGAATCCCTATCATCCGTCGGACAATAGTTATGAGAACTTTGTTAATTGCTTCGACCTGGCCATTGGCTTGTGGGTAATAGGGCGTTGAGTTTTCATGGCAAAGACCCAACTTTTCAGTAAGTTCGGACATCATAAAGTTTCAAAAGTGGCTACCGTGATCAGTGACGATAGCTTGGGGAACACCAAAACAGGCTATGACATGATTAAAAATGGATAATGTTGTGGTCTTTCTAGTGTTGTCAAATGTCGGCATTGCCTCGGCCCATTTCGTAAAGTAATCAATGGCTACAATAATGTAACCATGCCCCCCAGCCGAGTGAGGGTGACATGTCATGAAATCGATGCCCCATTTTGCAAAGGGACCAACGGGGACCACAGGGTGAAGATGAGCGGGATGAGACCGTATCTTGTTATTATAGGTTTGGCAAGCATGGCATTTTTGAATGGCGATTATGCAGTCATTAAATAAAGAAGGCCAAAAATACCCTGTGTGTAAGATCTTCTGGGCAGTAGCATATCCCAACATATGACCACCACAGGATCCAGAATGGCAGTCATTCAGAGCTTTCTTGGCTTCGTCGAATGTGAGGCAATGTCGAAAAATAGAGTCAATCCCCCAATGATAAAGAGTATCTCCGAGGATAATATATTGATGAGCTTGGTATTGTATGCAACGTCGCTCAATACTGGAAAAAGTTGGCTGGAAAGTATAGGTTTGGAGATATATAATGATATCACCATACCAAAGATCATCAGTGCTAATAAGGAAAAGAGATTCATCAGGTAATGAATCAGCTGCTACATTTTCCATGTCAGAATAGGGAAAGTCGCATATCAACTCAGCAAACACTAAGGACTTCTTGGAATTGGTGTGTTCGAATTCCAAGTCAAACTCCTGGAGTATCACAATCCATTTGCAGCATTTTCCTCCTAGCAATTGACGTGTGAGAATGTGTTGCATAGGGTTGCAGGTAGAAATCACTGTAGTCTTGCGCGACAGGATATAGTGCCGGAAGCATTGGCCAACTTGGACGATAGCCAAGGCCAGTTTTTTGACATGTAAATACTTGATTTCGGTAGGCGTTAGACTTCGACTCAAGTAGTAGATAACATGTTCGTCGTTAGCATCATCCTCTTGGATGAGAACCATACCAATGGTGTAATCCGAGGCAACAAGGTAAAGGAAATAATCACAACTGTAATCGGGGGGAAAGAGAAGAGGAACACGTGTTAGGGATAATTTCAAAGATTCAAAAGAATTGTTGGCAATGGTATCCTAGACAAACTCAGAACCCTTTTTGAGGAGCCGCGTAAATCCACGAGTTATCTCGGCGTAATTTGGGATAAAACGATGAAGAAAGTTTGCTTTCCCTTGCAAACTTTGCAACTAGCGAAGTGTAGAAGAAAGAGGGAGATTAAGGATCGCCTCAACCTTTAAAGGATCCACCCGGATCCCTTGACGCGAAACAATAAAACCTAGAAGGCGACCGGATTCCATGCAGAAAACACACTTATGAGGATTTAAACGTATACAATAGAACTGACAGCAGATGAAAATGGCTTGGAGGTGGGTTGAGTGATCGACTCGGTGCATTGAATGAGCGGGTAAATCATCCAAATATGGTTGAATGATATGCTTGATATCATGGAAAGCATAAGACACAGTGCAATGAAAAGTTGCACCAACGTTCTTGAGACCGAAAGGGAGTTTTCGATAGGCAAAAGTACCCCAAGGACAAATAAAAGCGGTCTTATGTTGATCCTCGGGAACAATGTTAATTTGATTATACCCAGAGAAACCATCCATGAGAGAGAAGATTTCACTTCCGGTGCAATCGTCAACAATCTGATCGACGAAGGGGGTAGGAAAGTTGTCTTTGGGACAAGCTTTGTTGATATCCCTATAATCAATGCATACATGAATGGTGCCTTGTTTCTTGTCGATGGGGACGAGATTGGAAACCTAGTCTGTGAGAGCCACTAGATAAATAAAGCCGGCTTTAAGAAGTTTCTCGACTTCGAGTTTGATAGCAGCCTCTTTATGTGGGTGAACTGAACGAAGGCATTGCCAGATGGGTTTAGCGTCGGGGTATGTCTTGATTTCATGTATCACAATCTCAGGGTCGATACCCAACATTTCTTCATAGCTCCAGGCAAAGATGTCACAAAACTCTTTGAAAAGGGATGTGTAGGTGACGACTTCGTCAGAAGAACATGAAGCTTCGATATGGACATTTTCGACAATTCCATATTTGACAGATATGTCAAGGGGAATAGTGGGTGAGATATTGCTGAGGTTCCCTTCGGAAAGCACATCGTGTGTGGACCCGGGAACGGTTGAGATGACAAAAACGGTCGACTGGGCCGAAATCCATTGGTAGTTCTCAATGGTATGTTGCTCTAGAAAGAGGATGGAATGATGATGTCCATCGTCCCAAGGGTTGTCTTCCATGACAGACATGATCATCTCGTCAGTGGGAAAATTGACACGGAAAGGATCGGGAGACAACTCACCAAGAGAGGGGGTAGAATGTGTTGCCGATTGAATGGCCTGATAGGTGTATTCAACTTGGACTTAATGACATTTCGTTGCCGTAACGAAGATAATCTCTAGGGTCAGGTACTATCCAGGGGTCATGAGACACAGGAAGCTCGTGAATCGAGGTGGATATCATGTTGATTGAGGCAACAAACGAGCGTGGAACATCAGGTGGTGGAATGGGGGAAGTACCCATTAATGAAGAGTCTTTGATAAGGCCTACACCGACATTCTCATAACCCGGTGGGGTTTTAGAAATGAACGATACATTTCCATTACGTGTATCAGAATTAAGGAAGGCTAGCTGGTTGACGGTAATGACCTTTCCTTGGTGTGGGAAACATACCACATGGAAAAGGGTTGACACAACTGTGTGCATGGAATCGATCCAGCTGCGGCCAAGCATAAGATTGTAATCAAGGGGAGCGTCGAAGACTTCCACTTCAACTTGGACCGTTTTTCCTTCTAGAGTGATGGGCAACGAAGGAAGGACATCGTAGGGCTTAAAACCGGAGCCATTGAAGGCTTTAAGAGTGTTCTGGGATTCGTTCAAAGGGGGAGAGCCAATGGCTTTCTATCAAGTAAGAGACATGACACACGTCAAGGCACCCTCATCGATAACGATTCGACAAATGTTTTTGTCAGAGACAATCACTTAGATCTGGAACGCGAGTTGAGGGGGTAATCTTGGAATGTGATCTTCCAAGTCAAAGATTATTATATTCATATCCGTCGGATCGATTCCACCAATAGCTTCAACAGTGCCTTCTGTTGTGTGGGACAACTTTGAAGGACTTTGGGGGCTGACATCACAGAGGGTGCTTGGGCCAGATCTTCAACAATGCTGTAGTTTTGGGCAACACGAGCATGAGGATTGAAAGTCGATTTTCGAACGACACCCTTTGGGGGGGGTCAAAGAACTCTGTCGAGGCTTGGTCATTCAAGATGAAGAGTACCATTGGTAGGTGGAGTTGCGAGAGAGGGTTGTACCGAGGAAGGAGGTAGATCATCAACCTTCTCTTTCAAGGGAGAATAATCTTTGGCCCAAGTAGTGAGTGCAACGTCACTATGCTTTGAATCACCAGTACACATCAATACATAAGACGTAGTAGAAGATGAGGGTTGGTCCTGAATTCCCAACTAAGCCTATTGCTGAGACGGGAAGGGTTGGGACAAAACAGCTGGAGCAGGTGGTTTTGGATCTCCTTGAAGGAACTTAGTGACCTCGGCATGTCATGGACAATCCTTCGTGTAGTGATCATCACCATAGATAAGACAAGGGTATCGAGGTTTGCGCTTATCCCGATCATTAACAGGGGTAGATTTGGTTTGCTCTGTTTGAGAAGTATTTTTTCCCTCCTTATTCTTACCCCTTCCCTTTTTGGATTTGTTTTTACCATCTAGGGTAGATTGAACTGCATTTATCTCAGAAGTTTTTTCGATGGGAGAGGTAGGAGACGGAGCATTTTGAACATTAGAAGAAGCAGGTTTGGGGTTTGTGCTTGAGGCAGAATGTGGTTGGGCCTGGAAAGTGCCAATCACACTATCAGCTGCATGCGAAGCAGCTGGAGTAGTTGAAGTGGCGGAAGTGGAAGGACGAGGTAAGTCAGGTAGTAAATCATAAAGGGTGTCCGTTTGCAAGTAAACGAGGTCAAGATATTGAGCATGACTTATAGCCTACTCTTCTGTGACTACTCCACCCATGGAAATGTCACGACCGATGTCATTCACAAAGGGTTTTGTGAACCATTCTACCAGCAACGGATTGGGGAGTTCGAGTTTAATGAGACGTCGTCTCCGTCGCCACTCATGATTATGATCAGATATATGAGTGGCTTTGTTCTGTTTGAAGGAAGTCAAAATATTGGTCCCCGTGTCATAACGGATCGGTAGTTGGTAGTGTGGGAGGAAAGCCATAGCTAGGGTGTTGAAGTTAGAGAAGAAACCCCGTGCTAATTCTATATACCACTTCGCAGCAGAACCTGTGAGGGTTCGTTGAAAAAGATGTAAACGAATAGAGTCATCCATCAACGAGTTGGATGAACACCATAGGTGAAAAGTTATAACATGATTGTTCGGGTCCTCTCCCACTTTGCCATCGAATTTAGGAATGTCTGATGGTAGCTTGGCTAGTATAGCAGGCCATTGGGGAGAGGGACGAATTGGATCATTTAAAATCCTTGACAAATTCGGAAGATCCAATAGTATAGTATAGCAGTTTGCATATAATGTGAAGACCCAGGCAGATTCAGTGGTGGTTGGAGAGGATAGTAGCTCATGGGATTGTATCCTGGAACATGAACATGAGTTTGAGTAGTCGAGCCCCAAATAGGATTGAACGAACCTGGATATGGTTGGCCCATACTAGGGGGTATTACAGATGCAGCTAGAAACTAATGCCCCCCATTCGATTGAGGAGGATGTTGTATCAACTGATTCCAATATTGGGCCAATGACGAAGGTATATTTTGTCCAAAAGGCGGGGTCAATCCTCCCATCGAAGGTGGTGTTCCAATTGGGGGCAGTGTGCCAATTGGGGGATGTGTTCCAATTGGGACTTGCGTGCCAACAGGAATTTGCCCGCTGAAAGGGGGTTGAGTCATACCACCTTGGTGAAATTGTCCACCGACGGGAATCTAGTAATTTGGTGTGAATGACGAAATAGTTCCACTAGGATTAAGACTGCCAGTAGAACACAAGGAAGGTCCTCCAAAAGGAAATTGAGGGAGTGTTGGAATAAAACTAGGAAGAGAGTGCCTAGAAGAAGAAGGACCACTAGGAGAGCTGGATGGAGTTTGTGCAAGAGTGGGAATGGAAGCATTCGACGCATGGTATCCAGGTGGTAGTGTCGGAGTGACGTTGGGCATTCGCGGTGTACTGATGGGAGCAAGACTAACCGCAGTAAACCCGGTTGGAACACTCGTAGTATCTGTTTGATGGGCCATTTCAATAGGAAGAGTAAAGTGATAGGCAGTAGTAAATGGTACTTTCTCTGGACTAGAGATTGCAGAAATCACAGGTGGGGTGATTTTATAAATCACAGGCGAGCCTAGACCAAAAAGTTCCCATCGAAAAACACCTGTAGACCAAAAAAGATCTTGGCCTTCTATGCTAAGAAAGGGTCCAACTGGTGATCCAGAAGATGTAACAACTAAGTCTTCAGAAGAATTTAGTCGCATAAACGGTCTCTTAGAATCAGGGTGAAGTCAAAAGTCCTCTCGAGTATTGGTGATTCAGAAATGTTCTAGAGAGTCAGTTCGTTCCACTTGTGGCGTGGTGATGACAAGGACTTCACCTTCCCGAGGAGAGCCCTCAGGTGTACTTGTAGGCAACGGTTAAGAACCTTCCAGATTCTCTGGAGATAAACCTTGCATTCTACGTGAACGATGTGGAGGAGCTATTGTAACCGAGTGACAAACTTCACGAAGAAAATCCTATGGTCAACTTTGATAAACAAACAACACATGCTAGTAAACAAAATCTAGGAAGCAACACCAAGAAAACAAGACCTTCTAATTTTGAAGTCACTAGTTGGTGATGAAATCCAACATCGCAACAATGACATGAGAAGGGGCTGGGCTAGGGTGGAAAAGTTACGTTGACGACCTGCTTAACGGACTTACACCCTGGTGCAAGCTCCCACACATAATCATGGGTATACCCTCCAAGGAGCCCGAGTGAGTTTGGTCAACATTGATTCCAGGTACCGTGAAGACTTTCCCCTTCATAGTCACCTCATGTAAGAACCTAGAAAGATAGGCAACTAAGGTTACCACCAACAACAATAAAGCCTAGGGGGACAGTCGACAGTCCGATCCACATGCAAGGGCAGGGTATCTAGCCCGAAATCAACTCAAAAGGCTTCCACTCATCATTGTGGGTATACCTCTGAGTGATCCCCGTAATACGTGCAATCTCTACATAGATATCAACAAAGTAGGGTGAGTAACTCTGCCAATATCAATGCGACCTCGTGTTTGACCCTTGTGCAAGAAGGGCTTCCCAAGACAAAATTTTGCAAATGGAATTTTGACACTCCCTAACACAAGATTCTATTGTGTGTTTTGTGCTTTGGAGAGTGTATCTCTCTTCCTACTCCAAAGCGCTAGCCTAGCTAAATGTTGGTGGAATAGAGCCCTAGAAAAGAGTTACTAGTTAAATTTTACAATTGCGTAGTGTTATTAAGAGCTGTTGTTACTCAAAGGAAGCGAGGATGAAACTGATGTTGTATAAGACTCTGACCCAATGATGCATGTATAAGAATGCAATATAGCAATTTTCGTTCAATGAATCTTATGTATGAGAGGGAAAGAGAAGTTTTCCAGATCAAACGTGAACTACAAGACACAATTTCCTGTAAAATGCGATTGCAACAAATCACACAAGAAATAACAATTATCTATTGTTTCTTTTTCACTTATTTCAACAATTGATTTTCAATGCTTTCGAAGATGAAAAATGCTTTTGAAAGAAAAAATTTGTTCACTTTTCAAAAAGGACCTACACCATGATGGTGAGAGTGCAGAAAATCAAAAACCAATGAACAAGCAATACATAAGAACTCAAACCACTCTTTCAATGGAAACAAAAATAACGAGCAAACCAAACTTGTATTTTCAATTGCATGAGCAAAGTGACCTTTCAAACAATGAGCAAATGATAAAGACAAAGAAACTTAACTTTCAACCAATCACCGGTCCTTAACCAATCAAGCACACTCAGATTCCAAAACCAGAGAGTATAGCTTTGCCAAGAAAAGTCAAGAAACGAAAGTCAATACATAAGTGACAAGAAGATCCTTTGAAATCCTAAGACTATTCGTGCACAAAAACGAAGACAAGAGAACATCAACCAAAGGTCCACAAAGGTCTAGTTAGGCATTTATAATGATCTGGGCAGTTGATCATGCCAAAGTCTTAAAGAAAAAATTGTGAAAAAATGGGTTCGCAGGCTGAGAGTGTTACACAGTGCGAGAATAGGGCATTCTTGCAGGTGAGATTTGAGAAGAGTGCGAGAACCTCACACTGAACCTAAAGGCAGGGTGCGAACTCAGTATATTCTCACAGGCTACTATGGAGTGCAGTGCGAGAGTGTCTGAAACTATTCAAATTTTTGGAAAAAGACTCAAAATTTGAAGGGGCCTCTGGACCCAGAGGGTCTATCAAGGTATCCTGAAGACTCAGAGATTGATATGAATGGAGAAAGGTAAAGCAAGAGCAAATGGCCAAGGAAAAATACCAAAAACCACAAAGAACACGGGTTATATCCCCAGTGGAGTCACCAATTTTGTTATTGGACTAATCGGTAGGTGTGGACACTAACAGATCTCCCTAGATCCACCTGGATCTAGAACAAAGCAGGACAGGACATGACTCTTTCCCTAAGTTTTGACCATTGAATTAGCTATTAGGGAGGAACAAGTAACATACCTTTGTATTGCTTCCTAGGGTCTTTGTTGCTCCCGCTTCACTCCAGTGCTCTCGTGAAGTCAAGACCAAGACAACACAAACCAACCAAAGTGATGATAGCAAAATATATTCAAGATCAACTTATGTGTATGATCAAGGAATTACACAATGAAGTGAGAATAGCTTTATGGGGAAGGGACGTGCCACTGTATCATATTAATTGAAAGTAGAACATTACAACCTAATCGCCTTGATGTCGCAAGCTCCCTTTTAGTGGCTCTTGGCTCCAACACACACACTTTCTCAATCCTTGTATGAAGAAGATCAAATCCTCTTAATCTACTTGCTAGAGTCTCCAAGCTCCTGTTCAAGCTAAGTCCTTCACACAATTCTTTCACCAATTCTCCAATGAATCTTGCTTCACCTTTTTCATGAGAATTCCCTCTATATATAGGAGAGAATGAGATGGTTACCTGGATAAGAATGATCCCACAATATCAGGGAATCAAGTACAAGGATAACCATTCGAATGCCAACCCATTCTTCTAGAAGATTCCCTTCTAGAACCATCGAGAATCCATCTTTTTCCAAGCTTTAGAACAAGTTCGCACCCTAGCTATTCAACACAATGCAAGAAGTTCGCACCCTAGTTTAAGGAAGCCTGCAAGAATGGGTCATTCTTGCACCCTGGTATACTAGCAACCTGTGAACCCTCTTCAAAATTAAGTTTTCTGGGAAGAGATGAATGTAACTTTTCTCAGGAGAAAGTTCTTATGAAGAGCCTGAGTACACCACCATCAATACATCATCATGATGACCAAAATCATGGGTAACATCCGTATATGTGAATATACGGAAGCGATCATCTTCCGTATATGTGCATATACGGAAACGGTCAACTTCCGTATATACACATATACGAAAGATGATCACTTCCGTATATGCGCATATACAGAGGTCGACTTCTTCCATATATGCGCATATACGGAGGTCAACTTCTGTATATGCGCATATACGAAAGTAGACCATTTTCATATATGTGCATATACAAAATGGTCAACTTTCGTATATGTGTCTTATATATACAAAAGACGACCATTTCCGTATATGCACATATACGGAAGCTGACCATTTTCGTATGTGCGCATATACGGAAGACTACTGCTTCCATATATGAACATATACAGAAGCCTACCATTTTCGTATATGCACTTATAGAGAAGGTGACCGCTTTCATATATGTGCATATACAAAAGTGGTCAACTTCCGTATATGCACATATACGGAAGTGGTCAACTTATGTATATGCGCATATACGAAAGTTGACCACTTCCACATATGCGCATATACGGAAGCCAACCATTTCCATATATGCACATATATGAAAGCGGTCAACTTCCGTATATGCGGCTTCTGTATATGCGCATATATGAAATGGTCGACTTTTGTATATGCACGTATACGAAAAATGGTCGGCTTCCGTATATGCACATATACGGAAGCGGTCAACTTTCGTATATGCACATATGTAGAAGTGGCCAGCTTTCGTACATGTGCATATACATAATCCAACCATTTCCATATATGCACATATACGAAAGTTGACCATTTACGTATACAGAAGTGGCCAGTTTCTGTATATGTGCATATACATAAGTGGTCAACTTTCGTATATGCGCATATATAGAAGCTGACCACTTCCGTATATACACATATAAAGAAGTTGACCACTTCCGTATATGCGCATATACGAAAGCCGACCATTTCTATATATGTGCATATATGGAAGCTGACTACTTTCGTATATGTGCATATACAGAAGCCGACCATTTCTGTATATGCGCATATACGGAAGGGGACCACTTCCATATATGTCCATTTACAGAAATGGTTTTCTTCTGTATATGCACATATATGGAAGTGGTCCATTTCCATATATGCGCATATATGGAAGTGGTCAACTTCTGTATATGCGCATTTACGGAAATTGTTGACCACTTCTGTATAAGCGCATATACGAAAGCCGACCATTTTTGTATATCATACACGGAAGCCGACCATTTCCATATATGCGCATATACGAAAGTGGTCAGCTTCAGTATAAGTGCATATACAGAAATGGTCGGCTTTCATATATGCACATATATGAAAGCAGTCAGTTTCTGTATATGCACATATACGAAAGCGGTCAGCTTCCGTATATGCACATATATGGAAATTGTCAGCTTCTGTATATGCGCATATACGGAAATGGTTGGCTTCTGTTTATGTGTTTATGTGAAAGCGGTCAACTTCCGTATATGCACATATACGAAAGCCAACCGCTTCTATATATGCGCATATATGGAAGCTGACTTCTTTTGTATATGCGCATATATGAAAGCAGACCATTTTTGTATATGTGCATATACGGAAGCTAGCCGCTTCCATATATGTGCATATACGGAAGCTAGCTGCTTCCGTATATGTGCGTCAACTTCCGTATATGTGCATATACGAAGTGGTCAACTTTCGTATATGTGTCGTATATATACGGAAGACGACCATTTCCGTATATGTGCATATACGGAAGCCAACCATTTCTGTATGTGTGCATATACGGAAGATGATCGCTTCCATATATGCACATATACGGAAGCCAACCATTTCCGTATATGCACTTATACAGAAAGTGACCACTTTCGTATATGCGCATATATGGAAATGGTCGGCTTCCATATATGCGCATATACGAAAGTGGTCAACTTCTGTATATGCACATATACAGAAGTGGTCAACTTATGTATATGCGCATATATGGAAGTTGACCACTTCTGTATATGTTCATATACATAAGCGATCAACTTCTGTATATGCGCATATACAAAAATGGTCGACTTTCATATATGCAGCTTCCATATATGCGCATATACGGAAGCGGTCAACTTCCGTATTTGCGCATACACATTCATTATACATAAAAATTGATCATCAACACATTATCTCACCATGAATATCTCGGGTAATGATGAAGATTCGCTGGAAGGTGGAGTTCTTAGTTGTACAACCTACTTTGAGGCAACATCTACTATGGAAGCCTTGGTGAATGGCATAGATGGAAATGGTGGGGGGGGGGGGTTGGAATATGGGTGCATCCACTGTGGGTGTATGCGATAGAAGAGGTGGCTTGGGGGGTAGCTTGGGGGTGCAGCCACTGAGGATGCATGGAATATGAAAGATGGTGGGGGTGAGCATAAATGAACCCCCACAGGTTGTACAAGTGATGGCATAACCCTTGGCCTGGAAACAAGTAACCCAAAAGTCATGGTAGTGTTCCCAAGGACTAGACTAGTACTATAATTGGAGAAAAGATTAACAACTTGCATACATATTAATAATATTGTTATTAGTACCAAATAGTAAAATTCAACAACACATATACAACAAATTTGAGATTTAAACACAATTTAACTCAACACATTCAATGCATGTGAAGCAGGTGACTTATCTATCCCAGGTGGACATTGCTCGACACTGCAACCTATAAAAACAAAAGAACAATATAAATTTGAGGATGTGAGAAAATAAAAAAAATTATGATGATGAATTTATCAAATATGACACATACATGTGTATGTGGTACACTGAATGAGCAAGTTGCCTCTACTAATGCATCATGGGTGGATACGTACATTGATGCACCTATCAACATAGAGGGTCTGTTATAGGGGCATAGCAATTGCAAAACATCATACAATAAAATATCGAAATAAATACTTGGAATACTATATAAATATATAACGATGAAGCTCTAATGTCCACTGGC
>JZKD02S1672857.1:348201-370253 GCA_000966675.3 Picea glauca | reverse complement strand
CCCTTAAAATAATCCATTCTTAATAAGAAACGGATTTGCAAATTGATATCCTTGAACCAAATTCATATAATAAATCATTTTCTAGTTACTGTTGGTTTTTTCTTTTTACTGCAATGGTTTGAAAATGTATTTTGTTTTTATAGTAAGTAAATAAGGATTGATGCATCAATTTTATTGGAAGAAAATCAAGCCGCCTAAAATAATCCATTCTCAATAAGAAACTGACTTGGAGAATTGATATCCCTGAACCATATTCACATAATAAATCATTTTCTAGTTATTGTTGGATTTTTCTTTTTATTGCCATGGTTTAAAAATGTATTTTGTTTTTATAGCTTCTAGTTGTTTTGTTAAGTAATTTAAATTCTTTTATCTTTATTTAGTTGTTTTATTTTGTAATTTAAATTCTCCTATCTTTTATTTAGTTGTGTATTGATTGAGTTGTTTTGTTTTCTAACTGACATTTACATTTTTTGGATTAATCATTTGCCATTTTCGTTGATGTGAAATTTTTCATTTTATAACCATGATTAAAAAGTGTTTTTACTATCTTTTAATTAGCTGTGTTTTGTTTTTTAATTAACGTTTACTTAGTTTTTTTTTTATGCATAAACACTTTGTTATGTTTATATAGTAGATACTTTTCTGATTATTGGAAGAATTTTTTTAAGGATGATAAAAAATTAATTGTTCTCTCTTTTGTTTAACTATTCTATCTTTTATGAGGGGCTTTCTTCTATAATTGATATTCACTTTTCTTGACATAATGGTAAGCTTTTATGATCGCTGACAAACTAGAACTTCTCTGTAAACACGGTTAAGCTGCATCTCTATAATATGCATTCTACTTTGGTTTTATGCATTGGTGGTTCATTCCCTCCGGATGATTGACAACGGTGCCCAAGAATGGTGGGAAAGGAGTTCTGCACTTGTTGGTGTAGAGTCGAACCAGGTCGTCATGACCCGGTGGATGGACATCTTGCAGGAACCCAGATGAGGCTCGACCCCTCAACTATAGAATGCGCATGTGAGACCCAACAGATGGACATCGTGCGGGAGCCCAAACGAGGCTTGACCCCTTGACCCAGAATGCGCATGCAGAGGGTAATTTATGAGGGAAGTCTTGAGGAACATATACATTCTACCATTGATTTGTCATCTTCAAACCCTCGTGCAGATCATGCACGCGGAACATGAAGGTCCTCTGGCCACATAATGTGAAGGGACCTGACAGAATATGGATTCGTGTAGGAAAGAAGAGCATATGCGGTCTCATTGGTGGTGTAGAGCAAAGAGAGGAACCCCACCATTCCCACCATCAATCGCTTATCTCGAGTAGGCAACAAATAGGTATCTATACTGATTATTTTTGTTCATGATAATACTAATGTCTTATCCTTTTGTATTCAAACTAAACATAACAAAGCAGAGAATTCTTGCAAAGAAGAGCAAATAGGGTAATGGGTTGTTAAGCTCATTTTTTTTTAAATTGCTCTTATTTCTATTTATTTTTTTGTTGTTTTTGCTATGTCAATGGTTATTTCTCTATTGAGTACAACATGTCCATGCTTTAATTTTTTCTCTGCTTGCAACGTGTTTCTAGATTTTGGATTTTTTAGTTTTGTTTTTGTATTGCTTGCATTTGGTTTCACATGGGAGATGAGATGATAGTTTGCTTGGTTAAACCCTATATCTATGTGCCTGTAGATGTAGAAATATTGTGGAAGGGCGTTGGTGAAGGTTGGGTAGTCTGTAGAAGAAAAACACTATCAAATCTACTCTAAAGGATTCTTATTCAAGGTATTTCTCATTTATTCCCCACTAGACTAGATTAAGAGCCCCTAAATAATATGTGTTATATTTTATTAAAAAAATAGAAGAGTTGTTATAGAAACTTGGAAAAGAAAATTCCTGAGGGCTTTGGGGATATTCTTCCGATCTACTTTGCTATCTTGGTAGGAGTATCCAATTTTGGAACTGTGTAGTATTCATGTTTGCAATATTTTCTTGTTTCAGTGTTCAAATTTCACTGTTTATCCAAGTTTGGACATAGAAAATGAAAACAAAATGTGATCTATGTGATAGGTTAGTCTTTGGTTTAAATACTGATACTTTTTTCCTTGAATTTTAAATCTTATTTTTTAACTTGCAGATGTAATATTTGTACATGTATTTTTCCTGTTTTGGTATTTTTTGAGCTTTGTTGCCATGAATCTTTTTATTTTTTAATCAAAGAAACTTGATGGCCATATTTGTCTCATGTTTTATTTATTATCTTTATTTTTTAATAATAAATTTCGATTGGTTGTTAAATTTAGAAAACAATTTTGCTTCCAAAATTATGCATTTTAACAAGTGCATTTGCTACATTATTTCTGTTCACTTTTTTAGGATCGTGTATAAAATCATTTTCCAAGTAATTGCATTTGCTATATTATTTCTGTTCATTTTTAAGGATCATCTATAAAGTCATTTTCCAAATAGATAGTCATCTAAGTTTTAACACTAATAATTTTAAGATATTAATAATTTGGATTTACAAATTTCTCTATTAGAGCTAAATTCGATTGGAAATATAATATTTTATTTAAAATATTTTTTTGTGAAGTGTGTACTTAATTTATTGTTGTCAATTAAAATCTTTTTTTTTTGGAAAACTTTTCATTGTCGAAGGGTTGCATAAGTATATACCCTTCTCACTAAAATTAAAACCCACCTTTCAAATTTGATCACTGGAGTGTGTACATGGTGTATTCTTAATCTTACTAAGATCTTATTTTTAGTAAATGATTGTAGAATGTGAAGCTATTTTGAGTTAGTTCTAGCAATTAAGTGCTACTGAGTTAATCTAGTTATTAGATGAGTGGAAGTGTGTACATGGTGTGTTTTTAATCTTAATAAGAAGTTATTTTTAGTAGATGATTGTAGAATATAAAGTTATTTTAAGTTAGTTAAGTAGTTAAATGCTGTAAATAAGGAGGTTATGAGGTAAGGATTGCCAGTTACTTATATAGATATTATTGAATCTCATTCTATGTCTCCACCTAGTAAAGTTGCCAAAGAATACAATAGATCAATTTAATATAAATCTATCTTTATTAAACCTTGAATCTCACTCGATGTCTATGTCTCCACCAAGTTAAGTTGCCAAAGAATGATAACAGACCAATTTACCTTTTGGAATGAAATATAAACTTATCCTCATTAACACGTGAAACCTTCGGTTCTGTAACTTGAACTTAATTCGATTGTAGATTCATCCCTCCGATGGGCCCAAATCTAAGGATGGCTAGGTGTGAATGTCGCCGACGAAACATACATTCACAATTTGACCAATTTTAATTTCACTTGTGCCATGAAAAGGTGCAAAATGTGGAAATTCATGTGACGAGATGAAGTCTTAAAGGCAGTGGTAGTGTTTGTTTGCACTTTGACAACGGTTTTGTAACAATAAATGTATAAATATATATCGAGAAAGATTATCTTTGCACGCAACTCTATCAAGGATGTGTAGAAATTGTATATGATGATTTGTGTCGTGTGATTCTGATTTAGTGGGTATTTTATGCAGAAAGTCAGACATTCATGTGTTCTTTAGATAAACCATGCATATCTAATGGAAATTATTACAGACCTATTCGCAATTATTCCAAAACTACAAGAGATTCTGTTAAAAATATGATCTAGATTTATGATGTGCACCAGCGAACAAAAAGCTTGAAATAAAATGAGATTGGAAAATGAGATTGGAAATGGTTGCCGGAATCTAAGGGGGAGAGGAGGTCGGAAAAGGTGCTAGCATGGTATGGCACCCGCACCATGCACTTCATACCCATTGGCATCCATCATTTGATATGCACGAGCCTGGTAGCACGACCATCAAAGATCTTTGATGACAAGCAACCTTCCATCAATGGTGTTTCTTATAAAGCCTTGTTTCAAAACTGGAAAGACATCCACCCGAGTTAAAAAAAAAAAAAAGACTTTGATCAACCCACACATTCCTAAGGATATGGGATGGTTCAATGAAGCAGCTCAACAAAGTGGAACTCTGAGGTCGGAGCAGCTCAACAAAGTGGAACTCTGAGCTGTGCAGGTGGGGTGATTAAAATCAACAACAACTCTAGCATCAAATGGACTCTATGTTGCGGCTCAGGTACCACCAACACAAAGGCAGGACTTTTGGGTGCTCGGGCTACGTTACACTTGGCCTCCAAACATAATATTGAAAATCTACACTAGGTAAGATTCAATCAATTACACTCCTGGCTTGGAAAGATAGAGTCGGATCCCTTTTTCAACATTTCAAGAATCTCACTTTCTCCCATTCCTTCTAGGAATTCAATAAGGAAGCAGACTTGTTATCCAAAACAACTTCAAAAAAAAGGACAGGTGTTCTCTCCTTTAACGATTGGCTGGATGGTCATGAGGGACCCACACTTGCTACAAAAATTTTCTAGGACTGAAGGACTCGGATTGATGGCATATTTCAGCTTTTTCTCATTATACATTTAATTCTAACTCATGCTTAATTTATAAATTCACTCATCATTCTACTTGATCATCGACCTTTTCTGGCTTTGTGATCATTATAGGTGATTAAGGTTATTGAACCTGATCTTTAGATGATAGATGATGCAATTTGATGTGAGAACATATTATATTTCTAATATAATTGAGCAATTTTTTTGATTGGAAAAAACCTCCCCACTTTTTTTAGCAATTTTTTTTATTAAAATTTACTTTTAAAATAAAATAAAACTTACAATACTTTATTTAAAAAATAATAAAATTAAAAAAAAAAATAACTCATTCAATTAATTATTATTTTGTAATAGTATTTAAAAAATTATTTTAATATAATTTGTAAAATAATATCAATAATTTCACATATAAAAGATAAAAAATGTAAGAGTAACCTTCATTCAATTAATTATTAATTTGTAATAGTATTTAAAAATATATTTTAATATAGTTTTTAAAATAATATCGAGTAACCTTCATTCAATTAATTATTATTTTGTAATAGTATTTAAAAATATATTTTAATATAGTTTTTAAAATAATATCAATAATGTCGCATATAAAAAATGTAAGAATAATCTTTATTCAATTAATTATTATTTTGTAAAAGTATTTAAAAAATTATTTTAATATAATTTGTAAAATAATATCAATAATGTTACATATAAAAGATGTAAGAATAACCCTTATAAGAATATATGAGAAACATTTAATCCGAATAATTATAATAAGCAACTCAAAAGTTTATACCGATATAAATAGGTATATTTATATAGCTTTTAGTTTTTTGTGTGATAATGTATTTAACGAAACAGATTTTTCTCAAACATAATTATATAAATATTTTATATAGCTATTGTGTGATAATGCATTTAATAAAATAGCTTGTATTATTTTTTTTTTCTAATTTATTCCTATATTTTGTTGTAATAGAGCATATATTTTGTTATAATAGAGCAGTAACAAGGGTACTATCATGCCATATCAAGCTAACATATTTAATTTGTAGTTTTTGTTAACGAGAGTTATATAGTAGCACTGCTTTGCAATTTGCAGTTAAATATGATGAAATAATGAAAAAAGATTGAGAAAGAAATTGTGATTTAAATATTTATTTAAAGTGGTGAATTATATATAAGAGTGAAATATTTATTCAAAACATAGATACTTTGGTAGAAACTTGTGGATACTTCAGTAGAAACTTGTGTATCTATATGCATATAACAATCAACTAATAAGAATCGTTGTATAATGTGAATGTGCATCTATGTATATATAACTAGTAGTGAATATATAAGAACAAGTAATTTGATCATTAATTTGAGGATGTTGTTGAAAGCCATTTGCCAAGTTAATTAGTTTGACTATACTATTAATAATTAATAGTTAAATGATCATAGCTTCTAAAAAAAAAAATGTTAAATTTTTTTAATTGAATCACAATCATATATCATATAGGAGTTTTACATGGAAACATGACATTATTATAACTTATTCTTTACATTGGAATATGAGGAGTAAAAGGAAACCATTATTCAATCTTCAACAATGAAATAATATTGATTACGAACTACATTCTAATACAAATCAGCATAGATCCATCTTAACTTTGGATATATCATGTATTGAGAGGATTAAATCTCTTAAGGTGAAAAGGGTAAAATCATGAAGTTGGGTAACACTTTTGTGAGAATCGGGTCTCCAAAATTCCTAGCGGCATTTTTTCAACCGAAAAAATGTTGCTAGGAATTTTTTTGGCCGAAACATTTTTCGGTCGAAAATTTGCACGTCAAATTGAACAACGCCCCGACGACGCCCTCGAAATTCGTGTAAAATATTTTTCGGATTATTTTTTTTCTTGCGGTAAGCATATTTTGGCCAAAAGACTTTTCAACTAAATGTTTTATTTTTAACGGATTCCATTAAAAACTAGGTTTCGACCGAAAGAATATTGAAACCTTTCCTCAAGTTTTTCTAATCTAAGAAAAGATGTCACCTCATAGGACTCGATCCCTCTACACACATGATAGATTCGGAATTAAGATCTCTCTCTCTCTCTCTCTCTCTCTCTCTCTCTCTCTCTACACACACACACACACAAAGTCTAGGTTTAGCTCAAATGGTCATGAGCCAGATGTGAGATCTTGTATCTCTCTTTCAAAGTTGGGGAGGTCATGGGTCCAACTCTCTCGATTCCCTTAGGGTTAGGTCCATAGTCAGAGCCAACGCTTTTATGGCCAATCATTTACCTCGTTTACCATCCATGGATCATGGGGAAGTACTTGGAGAGTTTTTTGCAAGGATTTCCTTGGAACACACACACACACACACACACCACGTGTCAACTCCATGTTGAGCTAGGAAGGAATTGCACATCTCCCTCATACTAGGTAGTAGAAAATGCTTCTCGGCACAACCATCCTAGATCCATCTGAACTTTGGATCTATCATGCACCGAAAAGGATAAAATCACTTGAGGTGCTTTTGTACTCTAATAAATTCTTGTATCTCTAGGGATTTGATCTCTCTCAATGCATTATGGATCCAAAGTTAAGATGAATCTACATTGGTTCTTTACACACACACACACACATCAACCCCATTTTAAGCACTAAGGGAATTACACATCTATCTCATACTAGGATGTAGAAACCACCTATTGGCAGAATAGGTTTTTTTTTTACTCTCTCTCTCTCTTATATATGAGAGAGAGAGAGAGAGAGAGAGAGAGAGAGAGAGAGGCCATGAATATTTGAGGAGCACATTGAACGCAAGAGTGCACAATTTCAAAGCTTGTTAGGGTTTCATCAACGATGTTTGAATCATTGACTTAGGGTGCAAGTGAAGTCATCTATTGCTACGGTTTTTCACAATATATATTTTGGTTTTCACTCTTTACTCAAAGTGTTCAATGTTTGTGGTTCCATGCTCTTAGTGAGAGGATCACCCGATTCTAGGGTTATTGATTATCATTGATTGGAAGGTAACAGAGTTAATGAACATAGTGGCTCAAGGGAAGATTTGATCAAAAAATAGATCACAAATCTAAACCAAGAATAGATATAGTTTTGAGCTTTGGAAGAAAAGGATCGAGTGAAAATCTAAACCAAATGCAAATATTGTATTAAGCAAGTCAACAAAGAGGTTTTGTTATAGATTTAAGGTGGGAATGAAATGTTTGCAGTTCAAGGTTCTTAGTGAGAGGATCATCTGGTCCTAGCGTTATTGAATCCCATGGATTGGAATGTAGTGGAGTTACTAAATAGAGTGGCTTGAGGGAAGATTTGAACCAAGAACCAATACATCATCAACACATGCCTACCTTCATTCGAAAAATGGGGATATCAATTGCAGGTGGATGGGTAGGAAGTAGGTAAATGGGTATGTAGTGGACCTTTCATTGATTGGTTATAGAAGCCGCAAGTAAGTCAAGAAGGAAGAGGGGGGAAGCATTCGTCAATATCATTAAGGATTATATGGATATGTATTTTTATCCCCTATGCACCCCTGGGGAAGTAGCATGGAAAGATTAAAATATATCATAGTTTAAAGTGGTGGAAAAGGTTACATGATTGGTGGGTGTTTTACACCAAAAGAGTTTTCTTTTTTTGATATTGTGGTTGTATAGGTTTAAATAATTGTTGGTGTCATAAACTGGGTGATTTTGCCTCCACATGTTGTGTAACCATATTTCCTGGACGATTGGTTAACATCCTATGGTCGAAAGGAGATAGGGTTTGAGGGATGGAGGAAGATATTCAATTAGTAGACTATTTTGAAGATTCTTTACCCAAAGATGAAATTTATGTTAATTAAACTTGTATCCCTATGTTGGTGGAAAGGATACATAGGGCCTGGGGGGAAAAGGGGGACAATATAGTGCATAATACAAACTTAGGGTAAGTGGTTCAATTGACAATTTGGTAGGAGGTATTATGATCCCAGTGTGTGAAGCCTTTTTGTAGGCCTACTATAAGGATTTGGATCATCCTTTGGAGGATGGTTAGTGTATTTGTTTGAAAGGATAGGATGGTTCTAATATGAGAAGAGTAAATACATCTACCTTCAAGGTCTTGGTCGAAGGAGTAATCCCTGAACCTACAAAGTACTCTCTATACTCAAAGTTTTTGTTTCCTAAGTTGGATGATGGAAGGAATAGGGTTTTAAAGGTGGGAGGTGGTGGTTTTATATGTGGGTAGTTGAAATTACAATATTTGCAAGGAGAGACAAGGGTGAAGGAGGTGATGGGAAAGAAGCAGTGAAAGGTGTTGAAGAGTCCAGGGAGTAGGGTTTCCTTGGTGGTTGGAAAAGACGTGGGTGTAAACCAAATAATTGATTTGGAAGGAAATACTTTGGTAGGGAAATTCATGGGTTGGAGAGTGAATTTGGAATGGCTTGGAAGTTAGATTCAATATATGTGGGTTCCCATTTTTGGTAATAGGTATTCCTTTCACATTATCTCTCGTGGATAGTTGGGGTTCTTATTTAATTCCAAGGCAGAAGCTTTGTTCATTCTTGAAGGATCATGGTTCATGGATAGTTCTTTCCTATCCATGAATCCATGACATCCTTTATTTGATGCCAACGATGAGTTTATGGAGAAAAATCTAGTTTGGGTGAAGCTTCTTACCTTGTCCATGGATCTCTAGATAGTACAAGCCCTTACAGTTATTGGGAATTTGATTGGTAAGACACTTATAATTGATGATAGAGTTTTTAATAGTACTTCCAGGTCTGTGGTGAGATTGCTAGTCGAGATAAATGTCATTCTTGGTCTTTATGTGTCAATGGATTTTGTATTGGGTGGTTGAAAATGTTCCCATATTATTGATTATTAGAAAATCCCATTTAGATGCACAAGGTACCATGCCTATGGCCATGTGCAGAAGGACTGTGACGAGGTTTTCTTCAAAAATGTTTGGTAGAAGAAGGAGATCTCAAATGAAGCTTGTGGTAGGGAGTTTAAACCTATGGATTTGATACAAAGGGAAGATGTTGCAGAACAAAGTTTGGAATTTCATGGCTCAATCAATATCTTGAAGGGTAATGTTCAGGAGATGGGGGACAAGGTGGAGGTTGACTTGTGAGTTGGGGACCTTTCTATACCCTTGATTATGGTCTCACGATTAATGTTGGGGAAAGATGATGCATTGGCATAGTAGCTTGACTTGGATTGGTATGTTCTATCTTGATAAAGAAGAAAGAATCCAAGTAATATCCAGTAATGGAGCACCTCGAGCTTTTAGGTAATTCTAATTCATTGCCTCTTAGTCCATCTATGGAATCGTCTACTTTCCAAAACATGGAATAAGTAGAAACATTTCCCATGGAATCAAAGCATAAGGATATTTGTAGTGGTAGAACTATCTCTTTGACAAGTGATTTGAATTTTTCTAAAGGGACTGTGAATAGGTATTCCCATAATTTCTAGTCATGTAGGTATATTCATTCAATTGATATGGAAAATCCTATTGGTGGAGGGAAGTGTTAGGTCACCTTGGACACCTCTATGAGAGGGGGAGGGCATTTCCTCCTATGTTCAAAGAGGGGGCTAGCCTCACTAGTTTTACCATATTCCAAGGGCCTAGGTTTAGATTGCCCAAAATACCTAGGGCCTTTTATTGTAGGGAGGAATAAAACTTTGAAACTTTATCACGAGAGAGAAATTAAATAAGTTAGTCAAGGTAAATAGGGTTTGATTATAGGGGCCCTTAGAGCATAATTAAACCCCTCCTCAGTGTTCCAATGAAAGTATTTTTAGTTAATATGAAAGGCTTGGTGGGGCAGGCCAAGAGACTATCCCTCAAGTGTTTTTTGGAGTTAGACAAATTGGGTATAGTTATGATACAAGAGACAATGGAAAAGGGAGACTGGTTAATTTCTTAGCTCAAAAGGTCTTTGGGGGGATGGAACTTTCTTGCTTTAGATTCAGAAGGGTTTTCAAGGGGTTTGATCACTGGTTGGAATCATAATATATCCCTTATTAATTCTTTCTCTATTCATTTAGGGATTTTCACAGAGGTATACAGTAAAATCTTGGGCTTGACTTTGACTTTACTAAATGTGTATGGGCCTTATGAGGGTAAACAAATTTACTTGGAAAATTGGTTTTCTTTTGAGAATTTTAAAGTTGATAACCTCATTATTGGGGGGGACTTAAATATTACTTTGAGTAGAAGGGAGATATGGAGATATAATGCTTGAGTGGATAGATCGGTTGGATTCTTCCATAACTTTTTTAATCAAGCATGTGTTATGGACATTGATTCTTTTAAGATGAGTCAACTTGGAGCAATAATATACCAGGGGTAGACTATGTTTCCAAGAGGCTTGCTAGGTTTTTGATCCATGGGGAATTTCTACACAAGGTGGAAAGTTATCGATTATGGGTAGTATCCAATAGATTCTTAGATCAATTTCCAGTTGTTTTGGAATCAGATAAAGCTGATCCAAAGCTAAGAACTCATTTTAAGTTTAATCTAGGATGGGATAACAAGGATGAGTTTTAAGATCTAGTGAAGTTAAATTGGTTGAGGTATGATCCTTCATAGGAGGGAAAATTCTTTTGAACAATTTGAAAAGGATTTGAAAATAGTTAAGGAAAAGGTAGTTGACTAGGCAGGAAAAAGACATTGAGAAAGGGAGGGTCAGCTAAAAGAAGTGGAGAAGAACCCTGGATCACTTTTTTATACTAATCCAGGATATCAACTTAGTGATGATGATCTAGATTATATAATTGTATTATTTTTCATCTATCTCGTTGCTTTATGGGTGAAACAATTGTAGGAATCAACTTGTAGAGATATTTTAACAGTTGGTCCCAATTTGGGTCCAAAAAACCATTTGAAATCTTTTGGATCCATTTTGAGGCATCAAACCTCACCTTTTTGTGGTCCAAAACCTTACTATGTAGAATGTTGATATATTCTACACACAAAGACCTTTTCCAACGATGCAATAATTTCCTCAATCAAAGTTCATATGCAAAAGTTATGCCTCTCACAAGTTGACCTACCATATTGATCACCATGGTGCGAGTGGATGCCACATCAACTCCCATTAATTAAATGTGTGTGGATAGACACATAGTGGATTTTCTAGAACATTATAGAAGGTCCAAACTTGATCATTAATTAAGGGTCGAGGAATTCAATACCCTAGCCCTAGACGACTATTGGGCTATGTTAAATATCGAGCCACTAGGAGGAGAAGGGGTTCCATTATTTTTCATTGTATCTTATAAAACCGAATCATTGATTGCAACAAATAGTGTAAGATACCCAACCCCCTAAGTACTTTCTAAGGGATGGAGTATCAGTTTTTTATTTTCCATAACCATCTCGAAGCCTCTTCTCTAGGGGACCATTGTCTTCTTCTTGTCAAGAGATTTATAATGAATGTAACCATGCTCAAATCCAAGGTCCAGATCAACAGTTACAACTTTTCAAATTTTTCATGCCTTCTTGGCCAAGATTGCCCCACCACCACATGGCGTGGCTCCATGTCACTCATACCATTCCACGTGGCACATATAGCATGGATGTCGTGGTTGACGTGGCACTTGCCACTATCAATGTGACACCTGCCACCTGGCCCATTGGCCCCTCGGCATATAGGCCCCCATTCATTCCAACTTAATATTATTTAACATATCAGCAATATCTGATATTCCAAGGAATCGACCACTAGGGTATCATCCCACCACCTCCCAGAGATATCAACCCCTAGTAAACCATTGCTCATTCCAACCTCTAACACTTGGTCCGATATTCGAGCTTTCACTCTATACACGCGACCCTACTATGACTTGCCACCTAGTGTGACAAATGGCCATTTCACTTCCCACCACCTAGCATGACATGTCGCACCTACTATTTCAACACTGATCACTGCCTCATAATTATGAATCAACCTAACACATAACACGATCTTCGCTTGACATGTGGCACTACCCAAGTCATGACATGTGAACTAGTGTGGCTATACATGTCAACATATAGCCCTTGAATCAACCATTCAGGTACTAGCACATATCTACTTCTCATAGCTCAATTGACATCTTCTTGACATCCTTGGAAGGTGTCTCCTTTGCTCACAGGCTCACAAGGGTATGGTTGGAACCATTCCTAGAACCGTGCCCCAGTGAGTATCAATATATCGGGTATTTCATGAGGATAGAGAGATTGGAGAACTTTTGAGGGCACACTACCCCAATACTCTGGGAATAAACTCCCTCCCGAGCTTAGTTACAAGATCGACAGTCAAGATTGATTGATGCTCAGATCTGACGGCTAATGTTTAGGGCACCTAAACCAAAGGATTTGATACCCAACTCGGCCCACTCTCATTTTGAACAAAAAATTTGACACACATCTACTAACATGACCTGAGACATTGGCCACCAGAGTGGCATCCTCATCACCTTGATAATCTGGTTGTCACAACACGTCGTCATGACTCCATTGGGACATGATCCCTCATTTGCAAGTTACCAAAAGGGAAGGGGAACCCGTCCCGGCACCATGACCCAATAGGTATCGAAATATTGCAAGGTGAAAATGATTGGGGAAAATATGTCGATAGTTCAGAGAAAATGAGTGAAACCCCACCCCTGGAACCATGCCCTACCAAGATATCGAGATATCAAAACCCCCCCAATTTGTGAACACGATTCGGTCATTCCTATGGGCCCATATACTCTGATATCTTAAGGAACTAACCCCTTTTGAGATTGATACAAAGGATCTATGGCTATGATCCCTTGGCCCGTAGATATGATGATTAGCAATCAAACGTGCCAATGCAAGGGTTTGAGCCCGACATGGCCCACACTTGACACGTGTGAAAATCAACCTCCACCATGTAAAATCATTGCCCTCATTGTCTGCCTATGTGGTGTAACATCCCCCAACCTAACCGAGGGACATTATGGTGCAGAATACACATAAAAACAAAATTTATGCTAACTAAATTAATTATTTTACTGTTAGTCGATTTCCTATAGCTTACATCTACAAATTTAAAATAGATTTAGCTACTCTCTTTAACCATGAAATAGATGCACTAGGTTGGAGCCTGTATACTAGGGTGTTGGATCCTCCTTCCATTTGGAGCTAGAGACTATAGGGAGTCATAGCTTCCTTCAGGTTGAAGCCTGTAAATTAGAGGATTGGAGCCTCCTTCCACTCAAAGTTGGAGAATAAGGGAGTTGTAGCTTCCTTCAGGTTGGAGCTTGTAAATCAGGGGGTTGGTGCCTCCTTCCAGTTGGTTCTGGAGAATTTTGGAAGTTGCTGCTCCCAGCTATGAATGCAATCTTCTATATAAGAAAGTGTTTTGTGGTTTTCTTCCATTTAGGTTTCCACGTAAAATTATTGTGTACTATGTATCTATGGTTATATGTTATACATTGTTGAATTTCATTGTTCATGATATAGTGAATGCAATCATAAGTGATAAATTATTGATAAAGTGATGATTACATGTTCTGATTAAAAGTGGTAAAAAATGCCCAATACTGATTCACTCCCCCTCTCAGTATTAGTGAATATTCCAACAGTTGCAAGATGTTGCAACATCATAGGAAGATGAGGCACATAGTAGAGTCTTAGAGGTAGGAGAGGATGATGGAGGTTCCCCAAGAGGAGGGGAAGAGGAGTTAGCGATAATGGATGGTATTGTGTGGCTAATGTTATCGGATTAATCGGTAAGTGAAAACACAAACAAATCTTCCTAACTTCCATATGAAACTAGAACAAAACATAACAGAATATAAAACTTTCCCTAAGTTTTAATTATCAAGCATACTAACTAACAAGAAATAAATGACATACCTTTTAAATTTCGTTTGTCCTCACTAGTGTCATCCTAGCTCCATTCCAAGGCTTATGGGATGTTGAACCTGTAAAAAAGACACAAGCCAACGAAGTGAAAGAAACAATGTATACTCAACAAAACCTATGTATGTGATCAAGGAGTCATACAATAAAATAAGACCAATTTTATGGGAAATAAATATATCACTGTATTAAATATATGAAAAGGAGAATACAGCCAAAGCCTTGATGTTTTAAGGTCCCTTCCAATAGTCCCTTTCTTCCCACACACTTCTTGCTCCACATATTCTGAGACCAACAATCTATCTTGACAAAGAAAAACCCAAAGCTACAAAAATTACTCAAGCTCACATCAAAAGCTAGCTAACTAACTTCCCCCATGAGAACTCCTCTCCTTTTATAGGATGAAAAGAATAGGGTGAGTAGGTTAGGATGATCCTAAGAGATCAGGGATGCGACTCATATCGAAACCGATCGAAGGCCAACTCACCCTTGAAGCTTCTTTTCTAGAAGAATCAAGAAGATGCTCTTTTTCCTTCGTACAGAAATCGTCGCACCCTTAAAATTAAGAAAACTACGATGATGTCGCAGGTCACTATGGTGCAATGTGCGACGATCCTATATTGTCGCACCCTTAACACTAAGAAAGGTGCGACAATCCCTTTTTCTAAGGTTTTTGACAAAGGAAAAGTATAATTCCATCTCTCTGGGAAAATATATCTTCATTCTTCTTCAGGGATTCAGGCCATCGATCTTTCTCAAGACAAAGGATAGGTTTACATCATTAACGGTCATAGGGGTGACAAAAATAATGTGTAACAACTGAAGGTAGGAAACTCTTTGGGTTCCCTCACAAGAAATATTAGAAGAATATGGAGTTACCCCCCCTTTGAACTACCACCCTTGCACATTTCTAACCAAGAAGAAATAACAAAAAACAGTGCAATAGCTGGATTGGAAGCAAGAGTAGGAGAAGAAAGGAGACAAGACATGACTAAAGAAGAAGACGAAGTCAATAATACTTCACAATGAAGGATATCACAACAAAGGTCACCGACACCAAGAAGTTAGTCAGGAGGATATAGTACGAGATTGAGGATGTCGAATCAAGATAGTACCCTGGGGTTACCCGTGTTCCATGGAATAGGTAAGGATAATGCATAACAATATTGATTCACTTGTGAGGCAATATGGTATGCGAAGAGGATCACACACAAGGCATCAAATATTGTGCAACTAGAGACCACGTTCAGGGAAAGAGCTTTGTCATGGTACATGAAGTATAAGGATACTACGCCAACAGGATAGACGAGGTACCTGACATAAATCAAATGAGACATGTTGAAGGATTTCTAGAAACATAATTTAGAATCTCAATGTTTTACAAAGATTAAAGAGATTAAACAATAGCTGGGAGACACCAGGTGGGACTATGACTAACAGTTCAAGATTTTGTTGGATAGGCTAGCGTTCCAGATCTAGGATGTGCAACATAAAGAATGGTTCATTACAGGGTTTCTTCCCCATATCTAAGTTACCCAACATAAGTTTATTATCCAAGAAGAAGCGATGGGAATTGTAAGGTGATTGTCCAAGAAGAAGCAGTGGAAATTGAAATTGTAGTGTGCAACAAAGAGTATGTTGGAGGAAGCTTGAGGCCATCAAGAATTGTAGTGCGCCATGTAGAGTTCCATGGATGAAGCTCGCGTACACAAACAAATATAGTGTGCAACAAAAAGGTCACTAGAAGAAGCTTGCAGACAAGAAGAATTGTGATGATCTGAGCAAAGGGAAATAGAAGAACATGTGCATGAAGATTTGAAGTAAATGGTGTGAGAAGAAGCACTGCATGACATGGGTCATGAAGTAAACACCAAGGACCAAGTAAGTAACTTCTTGCATCGTTGTTTAAAAATGTTAAGTGACCCTGATGTTGTATGGAAGTTGACACAGATGTTAACAACTTGCATGGGGGGAGAAGGAACAGATAGAGAGATATCAATCCCCCTACTAGAAAGGGACATGTTCAAGTTTAGTAAACAAAAGCGCACAAAAAGAGAGTTCAAGATGACAAATGAGCTCAGAAGTTATGTGATGGACAATGTCATGTTGGATTTAGGATCTAACATGAACATCCTATCGAAGAAATCATGGGAATTGATGGGTAATCCACCATTGGTATGGTCGCCCATTCAACTTTAGTTGGTGAATCAATATAGAAGTTATCCCATAGGCCAGCTAGAGTAGGTCAAGGTGATTATAGAAGGGGTAAAGATGAAGGCATATTTTGAAGTGATAGAAATCATGGATGACTCTATTCCATACCCTGCCTTACTTGGAATTAATTGGGCCTTTGACAACAATGTTGTGTTGAATTTGAAGAAGCGACATATGTTGTTCGAGATATACACCCTACGCGTGATCACACCATTGGATCTTTATGAAGGGGATATATACAATGAACCAGTCAATGAGGATGCACAAAGCTCTATTATTGAAAATATTTACAAGATCATAGGGCGCGGGGAATATTATATCAATCGCATAGCAGATGGAGAACTGAGTTGGAAGAGAGTGAAATCATACAACATTGATTCATAGGACGCCATGGAAAGGTGGAAAAACAAACTTTATGAAATTTCCACAAGGAGATGCGCTCAGATCACACCACTAAAGTGCATGAAGAGGAATTCAAGTGCTATGTATGTGTATTATTTTTCCATGCACTCTTAAGAAATATAGTTTAGTATACAAATTTTATATGTGTATTATTTTTCTTCTACTATTACATAATATTATATAATAATAATATAATGATTTTTCTTTATAATTTTTATATTTTAATGTTTATGGTTGTTATTATTAAGAAGAAGATTTGTGATTAAATAGCATATATGATACATATCTATAGAGTTGTCATATTATTATATAAATTTAAATTTATTTATTTATTCTAGAGATATAATGGATGGACACAATCATGATTATAAAAAAGATGATTATATGAAGTCATGATATCTCTTTTCCCAAGAAAGGTTTCCTAAAAGAGTTTGTGCATTTCTTTAATCAAATTGTATTTCCAATATTCAATTAAAATATTTAGATCTTGATTCATAAAGTTGTTATCTCCCATATATAAATGGTCCTGCAATATGGCCTAAAACTGCTTCTACTTGGTTAAGAGCTCGTTTTCCTTGGAGTAATGAAATAGGTTAACAACCCAAGACCCAAAGGTATCTGGCAGCAATGAAAGCCTGCCCCCTTACAGAGCACATGTGGGTTATTTCAGGTGGCGTGATTTTCCTTGAATAACGATGATGAATCAACCTGCATTCGCACAGTGAGTGATGATTGTCCCCACTGCTGGTTTGACATTCTGAGTTATGATAGGTTTTCCCACTCTATAAAAAAAAAATCTACCATACATAAAACCAAATGACTTACATATAGGTACTTGTCAATTTTAAGCTCCTTTAAAATGGCCAGATGGGTACTTGTCAATTTTAAGCTTCTTTAAAATGGCCAGATGATATTTGATAACTAGATAGTGAATCCTACAAACAATATTATTATCTAACTTCGAATAACATGGTACACGAGTACACAAAAAACAACTATAAATGTGGTTATTTAGAAGAAAAACATGATTCCTTATTTTCTTTAAATTATTTTGATTGAAACATATACTTCATTATTGGGCTTCATGTATGTAGAGCTTCCTATCTTCTTCACACTACAAAAATTTGGTTTATGCCTAATATTTAACAACTACAAATTGCAACTTATCATATGCATTCCTTCAATGGTTTACGACATGAGACTTTCTAGGATCCATATAATGAAAAATCAAATATCTACTCTTTGATATCCACTTTTGTAAATCTACTTATATATGGCATTATGACAATGAAAAAATCAAATATTTTAGATTTTGGAATTGAATTGTATAATTTTTAGTCAAATTACATTTTTAATAAATAAAAAAAAAAAAACCACAATATCATAACTTGTCATAAATCTTATTACACCTATGAATATAATCCACATTTTGATATATGAGCCATTGTCATTCTTGAAATTGCCAAAAAACTTAATTTGTGAACACAAATTGTCACATGAAGCTACTCGATATGGCTATGATACAATCCCCACCCAAGGTACCTACAATCATATTGCATAAGATCATTATAGATAAATTAGATCTCATATATCTATGGCATTATGAGAAATCAAACTTGTTAAAATTGGAAATTGAATATATAATTTTTAATCAAATTACAATTTTTCACTTTTTTATTATTGAAATTGGAGGCGTTGAACCTTAAAGTGGGGCAAGTCCTATCTATCAACAGAGTCTGTGAGTTGAGTCACTCCATGTATGTAGAAACAATAGGGAAACTTGAAGGGAGATTTGGTTGGAAACTCTTTTTCTGATGAATATAAATGACATCAATCTACCTCTCGAGGGAACTTCCAAGATCTTTAGCCACGGCAGTGATCTGGCATAAAGATTGCTTGCTAAAAGGATGGGCGATAGAAAAAGGGATATCTCACCAAGTCACACCTACACCAAATGCCCTACCTATATTAACCCCTCCCTTGATTCCACACTAATTAATTACAGGGTGCTAAGCCAATAATAATTTTTCACTTTTTTATTATTGAAATTGTAATTTTTAATGAATTTTAAACTACGAAATAAAACAATATATCATCTTATTTAAGTAAATTGATTGTAATATACTTATATAAATTATTTGTAAATATATTTAAGTAAATTAATTGTAAATATACTTAAGTAAATTAATTGTAAATTTTACAAGCCTATTAATATTCGTTAAGCTTGGTAACGCTCTGTAAATTAATAGAATCTACATTTTCTTATGTCAGCCATCTACCATCGATTTTACTATATTTACGTCAAAAGGCATATACCTATTGACAATGGGCACAATTAATCACCTTTTAATCTAAAATTCTAAACTGATGGCTAACAATTGAAGATGCTGGCATATTCTTAGTTGTCCTCCCAAATCAATGAATGTGATTTACTCTTCATAACTTCCTTGTATTTTTCAATGAATCCATTAACCTGTTTACTTTTTAACATTTACCTAATCATATTAAGAAATTACTGTAGCACTATATGATAGCCACGTTTAAATGATTAACCTTTGGGATTACCACATTTAGATTTCCTCAGCTATATGCGCGTTTCATTTTATGATTGTGGACACATTTCATTTTCCGGCTTTAAATTGGGTGGATCAAATTCAATGTTGCCTTTAGCTCCTTCCTTCGATTCTATCTCCATATCTGCAACCGATTCGATTCGAGCATAACTGCAGGAATCAAGCATGAGGTCTGAGAGTGGATGCTAAGAGAAAATCCCTAATTAAAGATTGAGTCAATCGATATCAAATTCGTTTTTCAGATGACCAGGCATGGTGTCAGCCTTTCAATTTAAATATATATATTTTTTGTTGTTATTCAGTAGGTGCGTGTGTTCGCGATGTGAAGAGTCCCAGTTTCCACGTAGCCATTTCAATTAACCAGGCATGGGCATGGGTGGGTGCATGTGTCTGGGATGTGAAGTGTCCCACTATCTGCGTAGCCATTTCACTTAACTAGGTGATTCAATTAATGAGTTGTATATGTCTCTTCATGCCAAAATTTGTATGCTTTAACCTTGCATGTTAGAGTTGAGGCATTTTTAGGTTTTAAATTGTTTGAGATTTAGAATAGTAAAGAGAAAATCACATATTCTAAAGCAAATCACAGATGAAAACTAATCATAACTAGCTGATGAAGGTCAATAAGCATATTTATTTTACAAACCCTAATTTTAACATAAACCCTAAAATTTGTAAATGATATAACCCTATAAGCAGCCCAATGATTGGGAGGCGGCTGCTGCATGGTCATCCATTTCTCATGCCATACCATAGCGCATGCATATCATGGATAGCATTTGCCTGCCTGCGAAGTGACATCCCACTTATTGAAATTTGAATTTATCCCGCTAACTGAAATTTCAAATTTGAATTTCGAATTTGGTTGATGGGCGCACTCCAGATAATTTCGAATTTGGTTGAATTTATCGACTCATTTTTCAAAGCAATGTTTGAAAGGAGGAGGGAAGAGGTACAACACAAGTAGCAACAGCACTACATGGAACGGGGCATGGAAGAGGGCAGGAAATGTTGTGGCTGCATGACCGGCTTGTCTCAGTATCATGGCAGCACCACATGCCCAACGACTCCTTAGACTGATGGCTCTTCGATGAAAGTAAGAAAATATTCCTTGCTTGGCCGATTAGATTCAATATTGTATTGGGTACCTCTCGCGGTCTTGCCTACTTACATTAGGAATGTCGGTTTAAGATCTTTCATTTGGATGTGAAGCCTCAGAACATCCTTCTCAATGAGAATTTTGTGGCCAAGGTATCTAATTTTGGCATGGCGACGCTCATTAACCACAAGGAGAGCTACATGGTGACCATGATGAGAGGCACTCTAGGCTACCTCACCCCAGAGTGGCTTCTGGAATGCTCAATCACTGAAAATATTGATATCTACAGCTTCAGAATGGTTGTTCTCGAGATTATTGCAGGGCACAAGAACTACAGTAAGGGGGTTGAATCTGATAAGTGTTACTTCCCTACTTGGGCACTCTTTATGGTTGTTGTTGGAAAAGAGTCGGAGGTGATCGATTTGAGACTTGCAGGTGACGATGATTTCAATAGAGACGAAGCTATCAGAGTATTGAAGATTAGTTTTCTTTGCATCCAGGAGGATTCACATAGCAGAACTTCGATGAGAGAGGTAGTGCAGACGCTTGAAGGAGAAAAGGAGGTTCCAGATCCCCCTCTGCATGGGGGTTTTCAATTTTCCATAGCGAAGGGATTTGCCTCTAATTCGAGATTACTAACCCCTGGCAGCGATTCTTCCATGGAAAGTTCATCCTTGGGATAGCGTTCTAAAAATTCTAAGCCCCTTCTTTGTATTATACTTTTTCTTTGATTCATAAAAAAGTATAGCTTTCAATCACCATAGCTTATAAATAAATCTTGCTATTTTTCAACGTGAAGAACACTCAGGAGATCTACTATTCTGTATGAATGTTGTTTTCATTTTTGTAATTATCGGAAGCAGTTTTCACCTTGAAAAACAGAAAACCATTGTATATGCAGTAAAAATAAAAAGAGTACGAATAAACTTTTATTAATTTTTGTTCAAATTTAATTATCTGAAAACCAATCCAAATTCTGTTCACAACACTCCTTACCATGTAAACGTTGAAAAGTATAGATATTGCATGGGAAAAATAACACATCACTTTTAACTAGTCAAATGATTTTCGATTTCTTTCTTTATTAAAGAAAGTGTACACCATGCCTTTCAAAAATCTCCACCCAACCCTCTTGGAGTGAAATCTTGAAGGCCCCATGGGCACCTCTAGAAATCTTATCGAGAAATCTATGAGATCTTTTCAATTTCTAGTCGTTTCCATGGCGAGATTGGCCTTTGGATTCAATGGACAAGATACTTTAGACTCAAATCACAAAGGGGACAAAATTTCAGTCTCACAACTGATATTATTAATATTATAATAATATTATCTTAATATTCTATTTTTAAAGTTATTATTATTATTAGATCTATTTGCACAATACTCATTATGATGGCTATATAA
>JZKD02S1672857.1:317340-347617 GCA_000966675.3 Picea glauca | reverse complement strand
AATTAACTATTAAAGGCCTTTTACCCATGTGTAACCATGCTATAGCTCAATATCAACCAACATAAATAGAAAGAGAAAAACACTTAACTTTATCATATACTTTAACTGACATGGTATTACAATATTGCCATTATAGAGTCCCAAAGGTATATAATCCTTCATTAATTCACATGACTTATGAGTCTAGACAAAGAAAACATATCCCATCTATGCTTAAATGGATTATCAAACTTTTCATCAACAATATTTAAATACACAATAATAGTAACAACATATTAAGTCACATATCCAACATTCAAGGAAAAAAAAGAGAGGTGAAAATGCCTAGTTTTTGGGCCTTTGGAAGTATTTTTATTCTTGAAAAATGGATTTGATTCGTGAAGTGCCTTAAAATGGTGGAAAAAAACTAGTTTTCAATATATCCACATTTTTTGCTAGCATATACCCCAACCTATCAGTAAAGGAATATTTTAGAAGGAACTTAGATTTTTAATAACGACATAATTCCTCAAACATTTATTTACAGTGAAACCCTACCATCCTCCCATATAACTAGTTAACACTTCCATTTATTTCGACACCATTTTGGTATAGGGATAGTGAATTAGAAGAGGATCTATAATTTCCAGTGCCTATTTACATAGAGTATACCAACTAGGTACCTTTCTTTTCCTTCTCTGTAGCACTTCTAAGGTTAAATGTCTATTTCTCATCACAAGCCACATATACATCTTAGTTGGTTTTCATCATCCATAAAACCTTCCACCGCCATTCTTCCTCATCTATATAATCATTCCAAAACATATCTTTATACCCCAATCTTAGTGTATAATCCCCTTAAGCAGGATTTAATAATGATTAGACAAGTAAATACTCCTCTTCAGTAATTATTATATGGCTTTTTTTTAATTGATCAAAATATATATTCCACTGTTTATTCTCTTCCTATTTAATTTCTATCCTCTCACCATCCATTCATTCTTCTTTCCATATTGATGAATTTATGGTAACAACAGCCTAACCTAAATTGTAAATTCCATGACTCTAGAAGGTAATAATCGATCCCAAGGGTAACATGTAAGCCTCTCTAAAGCTTACCCCTGGGTTATTTCCACTTATAACTCTTCCCCCATTGTCAACATTCAAAACAAGCCAATTCCTCACCAAAGGGAAAGAAAAAAAGATAGTCTTTGAAAAATTGACACATTATTTGTGGGTCCTAGACTCCTTCCTTATCTAATATTCCATGTTTATATATACTTATGTTGAATCATCATGTTGGGATCCAGTTTTTCCATATTTTCCACCATACAAATACATTCATCATTACACCTTTTCCCGAATTTCATCAATAATATACGTCTCATTACACCATAAACCGTCATTATTTGTCATCATTCACAAGTATACATATAGTATGGTTAGTACATTGTTTTCTGCATTTTTAGTGATTAAATGATGATTATATCATGGTTTCTCGAAGATGGTTCGTAAAGTATAATTCTTACTGGCATGATCAATATTCTTGTACCATTACTGTAGTTCAACATTTATGCGCTAACAGTGCCATTCTGGTACCCGTCTTTATTTGGCATATTTGCGCGTTTCTAGGAAAATTTGGGAACATGGGTTTTCTATGTAGTGACGTCACCATGCACGCATGTGGGTTGTAATTCACCCAAATTTCACATGTGGACCTCCAACTCAGGGGGAATAATTCAATTAAAATTAATAAAAGTTCTAGACATTCAATTTTGGCCTCAGTTTTCGTGCAAATAAAGAAGAATATGAAGAATATGGAACATGGGTTCCTATCATGGAAAATTAGGTCTCTGACAGGCACTTTTCCAAACAAAGGAAAGGTTGAGGAGTTATTGATAATTCTTCAACTGACATTTGCATAGATTTCAAGATGTGCACAAGTTTGGAAGAAACAGAATGTAAGACCCATATTTGATGAGTCTTGGTTTAAACATCAAATATTTGGTTGATAAATATAATCTCACATATATTTTGAAGGGAGTGGGTCCAAGATCATCGCTATGCAAAATATTGAGTCAGTTTCTCTTTGTGCATATCAAGATTGAAGAAGACTCTATAAATATAATATAATTGTTGTAAGCAGGGATCATATTTTTATTGTCATTGTTTAAGCTGGTTATTGTAATAGAGCTGAGCATCCATTTGTAAGTAGAGGATGGAGTTTATATAATGAATATTTGATTGTTGAATACAAAATGCGCATATACAGAAGAGAGATTTACAGAAGCCAAAATGTGCATATACAAAAGCTCTTTTCCGTATATGCGCATTTTAGCTTTTGTAAATGCACATTTTTTCCTTCCGTAAATGTGCGCATATACGAAATCTCTCTTATGTATGTGCGCATTTTGTCTTCTGTATATGTGCATTTACTTCCAAATCATCTATGAATGGCCATCCCCAACCACACTGACTCAGCTTCAGAGCTTCTTGGGCCTTGCCAATTTCGATCGTAGGTTCGTGTTGCAATTCTCTCATATCGCATGGGCCCTTAGCCAAGTAACCAGGGGTGGCGATAAGGAAAAATTTTTGTGGGGCCTATCCCAACAACAAGCCTTCGATGACTTGAAGCAAGGTTTGTGCTCATCCCCAGTACTTTCATTACCAGAGCTGCAACATCTCTTTGAGATTGAGACATATGCTTCATACTATGTTGTGGGCATCGTTCTCACTCAACATGACCACCCCATGGTGTATCATAGTGAGACACTATCAGTTGTTTTTCGTAAGTACCCTACTTATGACAAAGAAATGTACTCCATTATGAAAGCCTGTCACTAGTGGAGACACTACATTCTGGGGAAGGAAACAGTCATCCACACTAATCACAAGCCACTACAATTCATTCAGACCCAAGGAAAATTTCAGAATGACCTCCATCAGAAGTGGTGCACATACTTACAACAATTCCACCTCAACATCAAGTATAAAACAAGAGGTACCAACCGATTTGTTAATTTCCTCAGCCGACCTCCAGTCGTGAAACTCACCACGGTGCTAGACTCTTGCAGCCATGAGACCTCTAGATGGCCCCACCTCTATGAGACAGACCCTGACTTCTCCACCACCTACCAAATGTTGGGAGAAAACTCAGTGGTCGCTAATTTCCATCTTCAAGATGGGTTGTTGTTTCGTCTGAGCCATCTCTGCATTCCATCAAGAAAGCGTGCGAAGATGATTTGGGAAGATCACTATAGTCGGGTGGCAAGACACTTTGGCATCGAAAAGATAATGGCAGTGATGCAGAAACATTTCTACTTGCCGAAACTTCTACATGATGTTGGCAAGTATATGAGGTCCTGAACCACCTACGCTATTGCCAAATCGACCACTAAGAAATAGGGCATGTGCATGCCTCTTCCTACTCCTGACAAACCGTGGGAATCCATCTCAATGGACTACATGTCAGTCCTCCCATACACCAAGAGGGGCAATGACTGTGTTTTTGTGGTGGTTGATCACTTTTCCAAGATGGAGATTCTGGTCGCCTGCAAAAAGAACATCACCGTAAAAGCCACTACCAATCTCTTCTTTGAATTCATTTGGGTACACTTTGGGATCCCACAAACCATTATCTCAGATTAGGACAGTCGGTTCCTCAACACATTCTTGTCGAGCCTCTGGTCACTATTGGATACCAAGCTCACCAAATCCACTGCCTTCCACCCCCAGATAGATGGCCAAACTGAGGTCGTCAATTAGATGATCATACATATGGAATTTTTTTTTTTAATGAGAGTAAGAGGTCATAGTTCCAAAGGGATTAGTTCCAAAGGGCATAGTTCTAGAGGTCATAGTTCCAGAGGCATAGTTCCAAAGGTCATAGTTCCACAGGTCATAGTTCTAGAGAACATAGTTCCAGAGGGTGTAATTCCACAGGTCATAGCTCCAGAGGGCGGATTTCTAGAGGGATTCTGGAACTATGACCTCTGGAACTATGACTTGTGGAACTATGACCTGTGGAACTATGCCCTCTGGAATTATGCCTATGGAACTATGACCTCTGGAACTACTCCCTCTGGAACTACGCCCTCTAGAACTATGACCTGTGGAGCTATGCCCTCTTGAACTATGCCCTCTGGAACTATGACCTATGGAACTATGCCCTCTGGAACAACGCCCTCTAGAACTACACCCTCTAGAACTATGACCTATGGAACTATGACCTGTGGAACTACGCCCTCTGGAACTATGACCTGTGGAACTATGCCCTCTGGAAGTACGCCCTTGGAACTATGACCTCTGGAACTATGCCCTTTAGAACTATGACCTATGGAATTACACCCTCTGGAAGTATGTCATTGGAACTATGACCTATGGAACTACGCCCTATGGAACTATGACCTATGGAATTATGCCCTCTGGAATTATGCCTCTGGAACTATGACCTCTGAAACTATGCCCTCTGGAATTACACCCTCTAGAACTATGACCTCTGGAACTACGCCCTCTAGAACTACACCCTTTGGAACTATGATATGTGGAACTACGCCCTCTGGAACTATGACCTGTGGAACTACGCCCTATGGAACTACACCCTCTGGAACTACGCCCTTTGGAACTATGACCTGTGGAACTATGACCTATGGAACTATGCCCTCTGGAACTATGACCTCTAGAACTATGCCCTCTGGAACTACACCCTTTGAAACTAATCCCTCTAGAACTATGACCTTTGAAACTATGCCCTCTAGAACTATGACCTATGGAACTATGAACTCTAGAACTATGCCCTATGGAACTATGACCTCTGGAACTATGACTTGTGGAACTGCGCCCTCTGGAACTATGCCCTTTGGAACTCTGCCTCTGGAACTATAATCTCTAGAAACTACGCCCTGCGGAACTACGCCCTCTAGAACTATGACCTGTGGAACTACGCCTTCTTGAACTACGCCCTCTGGAACTATGACTTGTGGAACTACACCGTCTAGAAATATGACCTATGGAGCTACGCCCTCTGGAACTACGCCCTCTAGAGCTATGACCTATGGAACTACACCCTCTGGACGTACTCCCCTGGAACTATGACCTCTGGAACTATGCCCTTTGGAACTATGACTTGTGGAACTATGCCCTATGGAAGTATGCCCCTGGAACTATGACCTCTCGAACTACACCCTCTGGAACTATGACCTATGGAACTACACCCTTTGGAACTACGCCTATGGAACTATGACCTATGGAACTATTCCCTCTAGAACTACGCCCTCTACAACTATGACCTATGGAACTATGCCCTCTAGAACTACACCCTCTGAAACTATGACGTGTGGAACTACACCCTCTGAAACTATGACGTGTGGAACTACTTCCTCTGGAACTATGCCCTCTAGAACTATGACCTATGGAACTGTGCCCTTTGGAACTATGCCCTCTGGAACTATGACCTATGAAACTACACCCTCTGGAACTACGCCTCGAGAAATATGACCTATGGAACTATGCCCTCTAGAACTACACCCTTTGGAACTACGCCCTGTGAAACTATGACCTCTGGAACTACACCCTCTGGAACTAGGCCCTTTGGAACTATGACCTCTGGAACTACGCCCTGTGGAACTATACCTCTGGAACTATGATCTATGGAACTTTGACCTGTGGAACTATTCCTTTGGAACTATGACCTCTGGAACTACACCCTCTGGAATTATGACCTGTGGAAATACGCCCTCTAGAACGATGCCCTCTGGAACTACGCCTCTGGAACTATGACCTCTGGAACTATGACCTATGGAATTGTGACCTGTGGAACTATGACCTATGGAACTACACCCTCTCGAACTATGCCTCTGGAACTATAACCTCTGGAACTACACCATCTGGAACTAAGCCCTTTGGAACTATGACCTCTAGAACTACGCCCTCTGGACCTACACCTCTAGAACTATGACTTGTGGAACTAAGCCCTCTGGAGCTATGACCTCTGGAACTACACCCTCAAGAACTATGCCCTTTGGAACTATGACCTGTGGAACTACGCCCTCTGGAACTATGACCTCTGGAACTACGCCCTCTGGAACTACTCCCTCTGGAACTATGACCTCTAGAACTATGCCCTCTAGAACTACGCCCTCTAGAACTACACCCATTGGAACTATGACCTGTGGAACTACACCCTCTGGAACTACGCCTCTGAAACTATGACCTTTGGAACTATGCCCTATGTTTTCCATAAGTACCCTACTTACGACAAAGAAATGTACTCCACTGTGAAATCCTGTCACTAGTGGAGACACAACATTCTGTGGAAGGAAACAGTCATCCACACTGATCACAAGTCACTACAATTCATTCAAACCCAAGGCAAATTGCAAAATGACCTCCATCAAAAGTGGTGCAGATACTTACAATAGTTCCACCCCAACATCATGTATAAAACAAGAGGTACCAACTGATTTTATGATTTCCTCAGCCGACCTCCAGTCGCGACACTCACCACGGTGCTAGACTCTTGCTACCATGAGACCTCCAGATGGCCCCACCTCTATGAGACAGACCCTGACTTCTCCACCACCTACCAAATGTTGGGAGCAAACTCAGTGATTGCTAATTTCCATCTTCAGGATGGGTTGTTGTTTTGTCTGAGCCATCTTTGCATTCCATCAAGTGAGCATGCGAAATTGATTTGGGAAGATCACTACAGTCGCGTGGCAGGACACTTTGGCATTGAAAAGATAGTGGCAGTGTTGCAGAAACATTTCTACTAGCCGAAACTTCGACATGATGTCAACAAGTATATTAGGTCCTGCACCGCCTGCGTTATTGCCAAATTGACCACTAAAAAATAGAGCTTGTACACCCCTCTTCCTACTCCTGACGAACCATGGGAGTCCATCTCAATGGACTACAGGTCGACCCTCCCGTCCACCATGAGGGGCACTGACTGCGTTTTTGGGGTTGTTGATCGCTTGTCCAAGATGGAGATTATGGCCGCCTGCAAGAAGAACATCATCGTAAAAGACATTACCAAGCTCTTCCTTGAACATGTCTGGGTACACTTTGGAATCCCACAAACCATTGTCTCAGATCGGGACAGTTGGTTCCTCAGCACATTCTCATCGAGCCTCTGGTCACTGTTGGATACCAAGATCACCAATTCCACTAGCTTCCACCCCAAGACAGATGGCCAAACTGAGGTCATCAATTGGATGATCATACATATGGAAATGTTTTTTTTAATGAGAGTAAGAGGTCATAGTTCCAAATGGATTAGCTCCAAAAGGTGTAGTTCTAGAGGTCATAGTTCTAGAGGCAAAGTTCCACAAGTCGTAGTTCCACAGGTCATAGTTCCAAAGGGTGTAGTTCCAGAGGGCGTAGTTCCACAGGTGTACACCCTCTGGAACAATGCCCTCTGGAACTATGCCCTCTTGAACTATGACCTGTGAAACTATGCCCTATGGAAGTACGTCCCTAGAACTATGACCTGTGGAACTACGCCCTTTGGAACTATGACCTATGGAGCTACACCCTCTAGAAGTATGCTGCTAGAACTATGACCTATGGAACTACACCCTATGGAACTATGACCTGTGGAACTACGCCCTCTGGAACTATGCCTCTGGAACTCTGACCTCTGGAACTACGCCCTCTAGAACTATGCCCTCTAAAACTATGACCTCTGGAACTATGCCCTCTGGAACTATGCCCTTTGCAACTATGACATGTGGAACTATGCCCTCTGGAACTATGACCTGTACAACTACGCCCTCTGGAACTACGCCCTTTGGAACTATGACCTGTAGAAATACGCCCTCTAGAACTATGACCCCTAGAACTACACCCTCTAGAACTACGCCCTTTGAAACTAAGCCCTCTGGAACTATGACCTCTGGAACTACACCCTCTGGAACTCTGACCTCTGAAACTACGACCTCTGGAACTACACCCTATGGAACTATGACCTCTAGAACTATGACTTGTGGAACTACACCCTATGGAACTACGCCCTCTAGAACTATGCCTCTAGAACTATGACCTCTAGAACTATGCCTTGTGGAACTACACCCTCTAGAACTATGACTTGTGGAACTACGCCCTCTTGAACTACGCCCTCTGTAACTATGACCTGTGGAACTACGCCCTATGGAACTATGACCTATGCAGCTATGCCCTCTGGAACTATGAACTACGCAGCTACACCCTCTGGAACTATCACCTATGGAGCTATGCCCTTTGGAAGTACTCCCCTGGAACTATCACCTCTGGAACTATGCCCTTTGGAACTATGAATTGTGGAACTACACCCTCTAGAAGTACGCCCCTGGACTTATGACCTCTCGAACTATGCCCTCTAGAACTATGAACTGTGGAACTATGCCCTATGGAGCTACACCTATGGAACTACGCCCTCTGGAACTACTCCCTCTACAACTATGACATGTGGAACTACGCCCTCTGGAACTATGACCTATGGAACTACGCCCTTTGGAACTACGCCCTCTAGAACTATGACCTGTGGAACTACGCCCTTTGGAACTATGCCCTCTGGAACTATGACCTATGGAACTACACCCTCTAGAACTATGCCTCTGGAACTATGACCTATGGAACTACGCCCTCTGGAACTATGCCCTTTGGAACTACGCCCTCTCAAACTATGACCTATGGAACTACGCCCTCTGGAACTATGCCCTTTGGAACTATGACCTCTGGAACTACGCCCTCTGGAACTACGCCTCTGGAACTATGACCTCTGGAACATTGACCTATGGAACTATGCCCTCTGAAACTATGTCTTTGGAACTATGATCTCTAGAACTACGCCCTCTTGAATTATGACCTGTGGAACTACACCCTCTAGAACGATGCCCTCTCGAACTATGCCCTTGGAACTATGACCTGTTAAATTGTGACATGTGGAACTGTGACCTGTAGAACTATGCCCTTTTGAACTACACCCTATGGAACTACACCCTCTGGAACTACGCCTCTAGAACTATGACCTCTGGGACTACACCCTCTGGAACTAATCCCTTTGGAACTATGACCTCTGGAACTACGCCCTATGGAAGTATGCCTCTGGAACTATGCCCTCTGGAACTATGACCTATGGAACTAATCCCTCTAGAGCTATGACCTCTAGAACTACGCCCTCAGGAACTACGCCCTCAGGAACTATGACCTATGGAACTAGGCCCTCTGGAACTATGACCTTTGGAACTATGCCCTCTAAAACTACGCCCTCTGGAACTATGACCTCTGGAACTACGCCCTCTAGAACTACGCCCTTTGGAACTATGACCTGTGGAACTACGCCCTCTAGAACTACGCCTCTAGAACTATGACCTCTGGAACTATGCCCTCTAGAACTATGCCCTTTGGAGCTATGAGCTCTGGAACTACACCCTCTGGAACTATGCCTTTGGAATTACGGCCTTCGGAACTATGACCTCTAGAAAAACACCCTCTGGAACTATGCCCTTTGGAACTATGACCTGTGGAACTATGCCCTCTGGAACTATGACCTCTAGAACTACGCCCTCTGGAACTATGTCCTTTGGAACTAGGCCCTCTGGAACTACGCCCTCTTGAACTACGCCTTTAGAACTATGACCTCTGGAACTATTCCCTTTGGAACTATGACCTCTGGAACTATGCCCTTTGGAACTATGCCTCTAGAACTATGCCCTTCAGAACTATGACCTCTAGAACTATGCCCTCTGGATCTATGACCTGTGGAACTACGCCCTCTAGAACTAGGCCCTCTGGAACTATGACCTGTGGAAGCTCTATATATGGAAGAGATCTTCCATATGTGCATTTTGGATTTCGTAAATGCACATATACAGAAGCCAAAATGCATATATACAAAAGCTCTGTTCCATATATGCGCATTTTGGCTTCCGTATATGTGCATTTACGGAAGGAAAAAATGCACATATACGGAAGTCAAAATGCACATATACGGAAGATAGTTTCCGTATATGTGCATTTTGGCTTCTGTATATGCACATTTATGGAAGTCAAAATGTGCATATACGGAAGCTCTATATACAGAAAATATCTTTTGTATATGCGCATTATGGCTTCTGTAAATGCGCTTATACGGAAGACAAAATGCACATATACGGAAGAGAGCTTTCGTATATGCACATTTATGGAAGGAAACAATGTGCATATACGGAAGGCCAAATGCGCATTTACAGAAGCTATCTTCTGTATATGCGCATTCTATCTTCTGTATATGCACATTTTGGCTTTTGTAAATGCACATATATAGAAGCTCTATATATGGAAGAGAGATTTCATATATGCACATTTTGGCTTACGTAAATGTGCATATACAGAAGCTCTCTTCCGTAAATGCGCATATACGGAAGCTCTCTTCCGTATATTCACATTTTTCCTTCCGTATTTTCGCATTTTGGATTTCGTAAATGCACATATACGAAAGAGAGATTTACGGAATCCAAAATGTGCATATACAGAAGCTCTCTTCCATATATGTGCACTTTGGCTTCGGTAAATACACGTTTTGGCTTCTGTATATGCGCATTTTTTCCTTCTGTAAATGCACATATACGAAATCTCTCTTCCGTATATGCGCAATTTGTCTTTCGTATATGTGCATTTAGGGAAGCCATAATGCGCATATATGAAAGATCTCTTCCGTATATAGATCTTCCATATATGCGCATTTTGGCTTCCGTAAATGTGCATATACAGAAGCCAAAATGCACATATACATAATCTCTCTTCCGTATATTCGCATTTTTGCTTCCATATATGCGCATTTTTTCCTTCCGTAAATGCGCATATACAAAAGTCAAAATGCGCATATATGGAAGAGAGATTTTATATATGCACATTTTGGCTTCTGTATATGCACATTTACAGAAGCCAAAATGCGCATATATGGAAGCTATCTATCGTATATGTGCATTCTATCTTCCGTATATGGGCATTTTGGCTTCCATAAATGCGCATATACGGAAACTCTATATATAGAAAGAGCTTCCATATATGCACATTTTGGCTTCTGTAAATGCGCATATATGGAAGACAAAATGTACATATACGGAAAAGAGCTTCCATAAATGCGCATTTTTGTTTTCCGTAAATGCGCATTTTTTCATTCCTTAAATGCGCATATACGAAAGATCTCTTCTATATATGCACATTTTTCCTTCTGTATATGTGCATTTTGGCTTCCGTAAATGCACATTTTGGCTTCTGTATATGCACATTTTTTCCTTTCGTATATGTACATTTTTCCTTTTGTATATGCACAAGAGAAGACAATGCATTTTAAGCCCCATTGTAACTAAACAAAGGGTCAAGTGTGAAGGCCTAAGTTCCGATGGAAGAGGGAAAAATATCATGACCATGAAGACCACTTTGTGAAGGTGAAAGACATGACAAGTTGGCCTAATCATGCAAATATAGAGCAACAGTACGTGAAGGTGGAAACCCACTACCTTTTCAACCTTCTTGTGGTGGACTGCAAAAGAACAGTGATGAAGAAAGTTCAAATACTTAGCCTACTTTAACACTTAGAGGAAGTGACAATCCAATTGTCCAGAGCAAGAAGGAGAAGAAGACTAAGAGGTCTGAATCAAACAAGACATCCCTTTTTTGTTATAGAGCTTCTGTACATGCACATTTTGGCTTCTGTAAATGTGCATATACAAAAGCCAAAATGTTCATATACGGAAGAGAGATTTTGTATATGCGCATTTTGGCTTCCATATATGCACATTTATGGAAGCCAAAATGTGCATGTAAGGAAGCTCTATATATGGAAGAGAGCTTCCATATATGCTCATTTACAGAAGCCATAATGCACATATATGGAAGCTCTCTTCCATATATAGAGCTTCTGTATATGCGCATTTTGGCTTCTGTAAATGCACGTATACGGAAGCCAAAATAAGAATATACGAAATCTCTCTTCTGTATATGCACATTTTGGCTTCTGTAACGTCTATTCCCTCAAGAACTATGACCTCTGGAACCATGACCTATGGAACTATGACCTCTGGAATGTCTACGCCCTCTAGAAATATGACCTTTGGAACTATGACCTATGGAACTATGACCTGTGGAATTGTGACCTGTGGAACTATGATTTATGGAACTAAGACCTATGGAACTATGACTTATGGAACTATGACCTATGGAACTACGCCCTCTAGAACTATGACCTCTGGAAATATGACCTCTAGAACTACGCCCTCTAGAACTATGACCTCTGGAACTATGCCCTCTAGAACTATGACCGTTGGAACTATGACTTGTGGAACTGTGACCTATGGAACAATGACCTCTGGAACTACACCCTCTGGAACTATGACCTCTTGAACTACACCCTTTGGAACTATGACCTCTGTAACTTTGACCTGTGGAACTACGCCCTCCAAAAGTATGACCTTTGGAACTATGACATATGGAATTACGCCCTCTATAACTATGACCTCTCGAACTATGACCTTTGGAACTATGACCTATGGAAATATGACATGTGGAACTATGACCTGTGAAACTATGACCTATGGAACTACGCCCTATGGAACTATGACCTCTGGAACTACGCCCTCTAGAACTAGTTCCACATGTCATAGTTCCAGAGGTCATAGTTCTAGAAGGCATAGTTCCACAGGTCATAGTTCCAGAGGGCATAGTTCCATAGGTCATAGTTCCACAGGTCACAGTTCCACAGGTCATAGTTCCAAAGGTCATAACTCGAGAGGGCGTATTTCAAGAGGTCATAGTTCCAGAGGGTGTAGTTCCAAAGGACACAGCTCCACAGGTCACAATTCCACAGGTCATAGTTCCAAAGGTCATAGTTATAGAGGGTGTAGTTCCAAAGGTCATAGTTCTAGAGGTCGTAGTTCCAGAGGGCATAGTTCCAGAGGTCGTAGTTCCATAGGGCGTAGTTTCTTTATTATTCTAATTTAATTTACTTTAATGCTTTATCATTATTAATACCTTCTTATTAATTTAATATTTTTAATTATTCCATTCTTAACAACCTTACTATCTTAGTTTTAGTTTTATTGATGACCTCACTATCTTAGTTTTACAGAATTAATTCAGAATGGTTCCACATCTTAGCAGTGTTTCTATGGTTTTTTGGGTCCAAAACTTCTTGGGCTGTTTTGAGGCCCTAAACGAAATATTTTTTGCTTAACGACACCTAGCATGTACCACTAAGTAGATGCTTAGTCAAACGGAATGTGAACTCCTCAACTAGACGTTTCCAATGAGGTATCAAGCACCCCAAAAAATAAGCGTTATGTATGGGTATGTGTATGTAATGGTTGTGATATCGAAGCACATATATGTAATGCACATATACAGGTCATAGTTCCAAAGGGCCTAGTTCTAGACAGTGTAGTTCTGAAGGTCATAGTTCCAGAGGGCGTAGTTCCAGAGGTCATAGTTCCAAAGGGTGTAGTTCCACATGGTGTAGTTCCAGAGGTCATAGTTATAGAGGCGTAGTTCTAGAGGACGTAGTTCCACAGGTCATAGCTCCAAAGGGCATAGTTCCAGAGGGTGTATTTCCAGAGATCATAGTTCCAGAGGGCGTAGTTCCATAGGTCATAGTTCCACAGGTCACAATTCCACAGGTCATAGTTCCAGAGGGCATAGTTCCAGAGGGCGTAGTTCCAGAGGGCGTAGTTCTAGAGGTCATAGTTCCAGAGGGCGTAGTTCCACAGGTCATAGTTCTAGAGGGCCTAGCTCTAGAGGGAATAGTTCCATGGGTTATAGTTCCAGAGGTCATAGTTCCAAAGGGTCTAGTTCCAGAGGGCGTACTTTTAGAGTACATAGTTCCAAAAGTGTAGTTCCAAAGGGCGTAGTTCCATAGGTCATAGTTCCAAAGGGCATAGTTCAAATGGAATGTGAACTCCACTAGCGACAAGATTGTACAATGGAGTACATTTCTTTGTCATTAGTGGAGTACTTATGGATGGTATCTGATTGTGTCTCACTATGATAAGCCATATGATGTACGTGCTGAGAGAGAATTGTACCCACAGCATAGTCTGAAGCATATGTCTCAATCTCAAAAGGTTGTTGCAGGTTAGGTACCTAGTATATATATTGGTAAATACACTATATTAAGTATATATACTTGGTATATATACCTATGGAACTATGCCCTCTAGAACTACACCCTCTTGAACTATGACCTGTGGCACTACACCATCTAGAACTAGGCCCTTTAGAACTATGACCTATGGAATTGTGACCTATGCAACTATGACCTATGGAACTATGCCCTTTGGAACTATGACCTCTGGAATTATGGCCTCTGGAACTATGACCTGTGGAACTACACCCTCTGGAACTATGACCTGTGGAATTGTGACTTGTGGAACTATGACCTGTGGAACTACGCCCTCTGGAACTATGACCTCTGGAACTACGCCCTCTGGTACTACGCCCTTTGGAACTATGACCTATGGAACTACGCCCTCTGGAACTATGTCTCTCTAAATATGACCTATGGAACTATGCCCTCTGGAACTACTCCCTTTGGAACTATGACCTCTGGAACTACGCCCTCTGGAACTATGACTTGTGGAACTATGCCCTCTAGAAATCTAAACATTAATAAATACTTTATAACACTTCTTATACCATTAATTTATAAATTTACAGATATATTTAGTAAAAAAATTATTAATCAATAAATTAAATTTACAAATATATTTAACCAAAAACTTTATTAATCAAGAAATTTATTTAAATACATTTTAAGAGAAAACTTTATTAATCAATCAAATTAACATAAAACTTTATGTATCAATAAATTTATTTAGAGACATTTTAGGACAAGTAAACATCACCTTTGGAACTATGCCTCTAGAACTACGCCCTCTGGATATAAGCCCTTTGGAACTATGACCTATGGAACTACGCCCTCTGGAACTATGACTCATGGAACTACGCCCTCTAGAACTAGTCCCTCTGGAAGTAGGACCTATGGAATTGTGACCTCTGGAACTACGCCTTGTGGAACTATGCCCTCTAGAACTATGACCTCTAGAACTATGACTTGTGGATCTACGCCCTCTAGAATTAGGCCCTCTCGAACTATGACTTGTGGAATTGTAACCTGTGGAATTATGACTCGTGGAACTATGCCCTCTGGAACTATGACCTCTGGAACTACGCCCTCTTGAACTATGCCCTTTGGAACTATGACCTGTGGAACTACGCCCTATGGAACTATGACCTAGGGAATTGTGACCTTTGGAACTATGACATGTGGAACTACGCCCTCTAGAACTATGACCTCTGGAACTACGCCCTCTGGAACTACGCCCTTTGGAACTATGACCTCTGGAACTACGCCCTATGGAGCTACACCTCTGGAACTATGACCTTTGGAACTATGCCCTCTGGAACTATTCCCTTTGTAACTATGACCTCTAGAACTATGGCCTCTAGAACTATGACCTTTGGAACTACACCCTCTAGAACTAGGCCCTCTGGAACTCCCTCTGGAACTATGACTTGTGGAATTATGACTTGTGGAACTATGACCTATGGAACTACTCCCTCTGGAACTATGCCCTTTGGAACTATGACCTATGGAACTACGCCCTCTGGAACTATGACCTGTGGAATTGTGACTTGTGGAACTATGACCTGTGGAACTATGCCCTCTAGAACTATGAGCTCTGGAACTAATCCCTCTAGAACTACGCCCTTTGGAACTATGACTTGTGGAACTACACTCTCTGGAACTACACCTCTGAAACTACGCCATATGGAACTACACCCTTTGGAACTATGACCTCTAGAACTAAGCCCTCTGGAACTATGACCTTTGGAACTATGCCCTCTAGAACTAGGCCCTCTGAAACTATGACTTGTGGAAATATGACCTTTGGAACTATGACCTATGGAACTACGCCCTCTGGAACTACGCCCTCTGGTACTACGCCTTTTGGAACTATGGCCTATGGAACTACGGCCTCTGGAACTATGCCTCTCTAAATATGACCTATGGAACTATGCCCTCTGGAACTACTCCCTTTGGAACTATGACCTCTGGAACTACGCTCTATGGAACTATGACTTATGGAACTATGCCCTCTAGAAATCTAAACATTAATAAATACTTTATAACACTTCTTATACCATTAATTTATAAATTTACAGATATATTTAGTAAAAAATTATTAATCAATAAATTAAATTTACAAATATATTTAACCAAAAACTTTATTAATCAAGAAATTTATTTAAATACATTTTAAGAGAAAAATTTATTAATCAATCAAATTAATAGAAAACTTTATTAATCAATAAATTTATTTAGAAACATTTTAGGACAAGTAAACATCACCTTTGGAACTATGCCTCTAGAACTACGCCCTCTGGATATAAGCCCTTTGGAACTATGACCTATGGAACTACTCCCTCTAGAACTATGACTCATGGAACTACGCCCTCTAGAACTAGTCCCTCTGGAAGTATGACCTATGGAATTGTGACCTCTGGAACTATGCCCTGTGGAACTATGCCCTCTGGAACTATGACCTCTAGAACTATGACTTGTGGATCTACGCCCTCTAGAATTAGGCCCTCTCGAACTATGACTTGTGGAATTGTGACCTGTGGAACTATGACCTATGGAACTATGCCCTTTGGAACTATGACCTCTGGAACTACGCCCTCTTGAACTATACCCTTTGGAACTATGACCTGTGGAACTACACCCTATGGAACTATGACCTATGGATTTGTGACCTATGGAACTATGACATGTGGAACTACGCCCTCTAGAACTATGACCTCTGGAACTACGCCCTCTGGAACTACGCCCTTTAGAACTATGACCTCTGAAACTATGCCCTATGGAGCTACACCTCTAGAACTATGAAATTTGGAACTACGCCCTCTGGAACTATTCCCTTTGTAACTATGACCTCTAGAACTATGCCCTCTAGAACTATGACCTTTGGAACTACACCCTCTAGAACTAGGCCCTCTGGAACTCCCTCTGGAACTATGACCTGTGGAATTATGACTTCTGGAACTATGACCTGTGGAACTACTTCCTCTGGAACTACACCCTCTGGAACTATGCCCTTTGGAACTATGACGTGTGGAACTCCGCCCTCTGGAACTATGACCTGTGGAATTGTGACTTGTGGAACTATGACCTGTGGAACTACGCCCTCTAGAACTATGAGCTATGGAACTAATCCCTCTAGAACTATGCCCTTTGGAACTATGACTTGTGGAACTACACTCTCTGGAACTATACCTCTGAAACTACGCAATATGGAACTACACCCTTTGGAACTATGACCTCTGGAACTATGCCCTCTGGAACTATGACCTTTGGAACTATGCCCTCTAGAACTAGGCCCTCTGGAACTATGACCTGTGGAATTATCACCTATGGAACTATGACCTATGGAACTACGCCCTCTGGAACTATGACCTCTGGAACTATGTCCTCTAGAACTATGACCTCTGGAACTACGCCCTCTCTTACTACGCCCTTTGGAACTATGCCTCTCTAAATATGACCTATGGAACTATGCCCTCTGGAACTACTCCCTTTGGAACTATGACCTTTGGAACTACGGCCTCTGGAACTATGACTTGTGGAACTATGCCCTCTAGAAATCTAAACATTAATAAATACTTTATAACACTTCTTATACCATTAATTTATAAATTTACAGATATATTTAGTAAAAAAATTATTAATCAATAAATTAAATTTACAAATATATTTAACCAAAAACTTTATTAATCRATAAATTTATTTAAATACATTTTAAGAGAAAACTTTATTAATCAATCAAATTAACAGAAAACTTTATTAATCAATAAATTTATTTAGAAACATTTTAGGACAAGTAAACATCACTTTTGGAACTACGCCTCTGGAACTATGACCTCTGGAACTACGCCCTTTGGATATACGCCCTTTGGAACTATGACCTATGGAACTACACCCTCTGGAACTATGATTCGTGGAACTATGCCCTCTGAAACTATGACGTGTGGAATTGTGACCTTTGGAAACTACGCCCTTTGGAACTACGCCCTCTGGAACTATGACTTGTGGATCTACGCCCTCTAGAATTAGGCCCTCTGGAACTATGACTTGTGGAATTGTGATCTGTGGAACTATGACCTGTGGAACTATGCCCTCTGGAACTATGACCTCTGGAACTACGCCCTCTTGAACTACGCCCTTTGGAACAATGACTTGTGGAACTACGCCCTATGGAACTATGACCTATGGAATTGTGACCTGTGGAACTATGACATGTGGAACTACGCCCTCTAGAACTATGACCTCTGGAACTACGCCCTCTGGAACTATGCCCTTTGGAACTATGACCTCTGGAACTACACCCTATGGAGATACACCTCTGGAACTATGACCTTTGGAACTACGCCCTCTGGAACTATTCCCTTTGTAACTATGACCTCTAGAACTACGCCCTCTAGAACTATGACCTTTGGAATTACACCCTCTAGAACTAGGCCCTCTGGAACTCCCTCTAGAACTACGACCTATGGAATTATGACTTGTGGAACTATGACCTGTGGAACTACTCCCTCTGGAACTACACCCTCTAGAACTACACCCTTTGGAACTATGACCTGTGGAACTACGCCCTCTAGAACTATGACCTGTGGAATTGTGACTTGTGGAACTATGACCTGTGGAACTACGCCCTCTAGAACTATGAGATATGGAACTAATCGCTCTAGAACTACGCCCTTTGGAACTATGACTTGTGGAACTACACTCTCTGGAACTACCCCTCTTAAACTACGCCATATGGAACTACACCCTTTGGAACTATGCCCTCTGGAACTATGCCCTCTGGAACTATGACCTTTGGAACTATGCCCTCTAGAACTAGGCCCTCTGGAACTATGACCTGTGGAATTATGACCTATGGAACTATGACCTATGGAAGTACACCCTCTGGAACTATGACCTCTAGAACTACGCCCTTTGGAACTATGCCCTTTCGAACTATGACCTTTGGAACTATGCCCTCTAGAATTACACCTCTGAAACTATGACCTCTGGAACTACAACCTCTGATATACGCCCTTTGAAACTATGACCTCTGGAACTACACCCTCTGGAACTATGACCTATGGAACTATGCCCTCTAGAACTAGTCCGTCTGGAACTATGACCTATGGAATTGTGACCTCTGGAACTACGCCCTCTAGAACTACGACCTGTGGAATTGTGACATGCGGAACTATGACCTATGGAATTACGCCCTCTAGAACTATGACCTTTGGAACTACACCATCTAGAACTATGCCCTTTGGAACTATGATTTGTGGAACTACGCCCTCTGGAACTACACCTCTAGAACTATGACCTCTAGAACTACACCCTATGGAACTATGCCCTTTGGAACTATGACCTGTGGAACTATTCCCTCTGGACCTATGACCTGTGGAACTATGCCCTTTAGAACTAGGCCCTTTAGAACTATGACCTATGGAATTGTGACCTGTGGAACTATGACCTGTGGAACTATGCCCTTTGGAACTATGACCTCTGGAAGTACGACCTTTGGAACTACGCCCTTTGGAGCTATGACTTGTGGAACTACACCCTCTGTAATGACCTGTGGAACTATGACTTGTGGAACTATGACCTATGGAACTACGCCCTTTGGAACTATGACCTCTGGAACTACGCCCTGTGGAACTATGACCTCTGGAACTATGCCCTTTGGTACTACACCCTTTGGAACTATGACCTGTGGAACTACGCCTCTCGAACAATGAACTCTGGAACTATGCCCTCTAGAACTACTTCCTTTGGAACTCTGACCTATGGAACTACGCCCTCTGGAACTATGACCTGTGGAACTACGCCCTCTAGAAATCTAAACATTAATAAATACTTTATAACACATCTTATACCATTAATTTATAAATTTATAGATATATTTAGTAAAAAAATTATTAATTAATAAATTAAATTTACAAATATATTTAACCAAAAACTTTATCAATCAATAAATTTATTTAGATACATTTTAAGAGAAAACTTTATTAATCGATCAAATTAACAGAAAACTTTATTAATCAATAAATTTATTTAGAAACATTTTAGGACAAGTAAATATCACCTTATATGACATTTGGAAAATTAAAATAATATTATTAGACAAAGAATTAATGTTATAAATTTCATTTACTAATTATTAAGTTTATTACTTTCCCATGGGGTGACATTTGGACACCGTATATCTCCCTCTTCTCCTCAGAATGCATAGCATTTACACAGTTTGGATGGTGGTGGAGTTGTGCAATGTCGGAGACTTAATGGGATGCTTGATGCAAGAGCTGGAGTGCTACAAGACTATTACAAGGCTATTATGGGTTGTCAACTTGAAGTTAATGGCAGTTTTCATGACCAATTTTGCCAACTTATCAATTTTTTTTGCTTAGGTTTTATGGGTGGCTCCCTCCTCCCTCACTAGAATCTTTCTTTCTCATGGTTCTCTTCTCTTCGTTCCCTTTCTCCCCTAGCCTTCTAATATTCATCCCAGAGCAATTCCATGCGAGAGGGGTAAGTCGAAGCATGTCCCAACCTACTACATTTTCAGAGTAAGACGACTATGTCTGAGTCCCTCATCTGTGCCAATTCCGCCCACCTCCATTAGCCCAATCCTTGTTGGTTCACCCTCAATGAATTCTCCCTTCATAGACCAGATTTGGATGGGGGATGAAATCCACCAAGTTCACATAGAAGAAGAATTCCCTCTGGTACCTCCCCAGTCCCCTCTGAACTCTCTTTTGATAACAACCACATACCTACATGCCTCTCTTCTCCACTCCTCCCAAGAGGAAAATGTCAATCCTACCCTGGTTTTGGGGGTTTCCAAATCACAAAAGAGTCTCCTCCTACTTCACTCGATGAAAAGGTTCAGGATGATGATTTCCTCGGTATTGAGCTCCACCCCAATGCAAATTATGTGCCAGAGATGCCTCGCCAATGTAGCTTCTCAGAAGATCAATTATAGCTCATATTCGAGATGAGAAGGGATGTTGTTGAACAACTTCATCGTCAAACCATCCTGTGTCATTGGTTGGATGTCGTATTCGACTCTCTTCAAAGCAAGTATGTCAAAAGTCGATGTTTGACCTCCTGCGAGCCTTATGTATTCACACCATCTTGGCCTCAACCCTCCAATAGTGATGGAAATCCAGGTTCTTCCAGTGTTTAAATTCTCTTGTTTATAAAGTGCAACCTTGTTTCCATTTGTAATGACAGAACATGTGACGTAGACGTCACCTCTGCCTCGGCAAAGCCTCTGTGCTGACCTCCTGGTCTTAACGGATCATTCTAACTTCACCTTCGAGCCGAAGTGGCTCTTTCAATTCCTCACTCGAATCTTTGTTCAAAACCCTATTCACAGGTCCTTCCTTTTCCCTCTGTCACAACTTCTGCGCATACCTGATCTCTCCCCGACCGAAATTTTGGGTTTCGGGGTTTTGCAATTCCCGTTGTCGAGAACCTCGGCCTTCTTGATCCCCCGATATCCAATATCCTGAAATGTCAAAACGACTTCAACAACGGTTAGTCTCCGTGGCTACCTTTTGGTCCATGTGACCATTATTCCATATGGTCGCAATCCTAAGTCTTTCGCGATTTTGGGCTTTTGAATGATGAAACGCATGGACCCTTTGTCCTCAAGATTCCCAATCCTCCGAATCTCGATTTCCCGAAATGGTTTCCCTTTCGAGATTTTCCTTCGAAGACCAAGATTGTTGCCACGTGTCCCCTCAAGATGGACGGTCCTTGTCGCTTCGTGGTTTCGGGAAATGAAATGTTTATGGGTTGTTTCCCTCGGAACTCTTGAAGTTCTGATTCCTGACCTCCTATATGTTGAAATGATGTCAGTCGGCCCCACAATGGAACTTTCCTCCTTATCAGGGTTTCGGGCTTCATAGTTCCGAAATGTGTGTGCTTGTCTTTAGGATTCGTGAAATGTCTTATCCCAAAATGCTGATGGATTCCAATCTCCACCACGTGTCCCAACTGATGGACGGTCCTCGATCATTCACGATTTCGTGAAATCAAATGCCGATGTCCTCCTGTCCTCCTGAACCCCGAAAATCTGACATGCAAAATGCCGACGGGCTCCTGATCGTTGCCACCTGTCTCGACTGATGGATGATATTGATTGAGTCTCGGGATTTCGCGACTTGCGATTCCCCGACGTCGCAGTTTCTCTGTCAACTCAAAACCCCGGTAGCTGAAATACCGATGGGTTCTGGATCTCCACCACATGTCTCCTCAAGATGGATGGTCCAGATCAAAATCTGGGTTTTCACTATAAAGTGATCCGATCTCTTGTCCTCGAGGCTTCCGATATCCCGAATTCCGAAGTTCCAATATCTCGACGACTTTCGGGACCTACACCCTGCCTGGGAGAGTTAACCCCCATGCAAATCCTGGCATATCCTATGGATAAAGGGTAACTAGGTGAGGATCCAACAACTCACAATCTCCTGAGCTTGAAACTCTGGAAACAACCGTAACCTCCTTGCTTCTCTATCAAATTGAGTGGCTGGCGGGATTTTTCTAATTCTCTATAAAGAATTTTGATCGTTCGTCTCTTCCCTTCGACGGCTTTGCAAGTTCGAGTCCCTCTGAGAGTTTCCATGACTTCGAGTCTTTCAAGAAACTCCTGCACACACTCCTTGTGGCAAAACTTCAAACATTTCGGTGTTGAACACCTTCGACTCCGCACACTCCTTGCAACAGCAGTCCTTCAATAGGTGCTCGGGTTTCAAACCCTAAATTCACGCTTGGTCTGTGCACACATTGCATGACTCCTGTGCCTAACTGCACTCTTGTCGGAATGAGAACAAAAGCTAACCTATCTGAGCTTTCAAAGACAAGACCTCTGAACCCTTTTTGTCAACGCACTCCTTGTGTACAATTCAAATACACTCCTTGTAGGAACTCTCGCTCAGATACAGAAACAATTGAAACTCATTTCTTAAATCTTTCTCTCTTAGACTTCAAACATTTAATAAGAAATCATCCATACACAACATAGAAAAGCAAATGTATAACGGAAAGAGTAAAATTATGAACATACCATTCAGCATACACATAGAAGAAACAACTACAATGCCATGAATTTGAATTAAGACTTCTTCTATTAACTTAATCTCTATACATGGGTGTTTTTCAATTACAGTTTCTCTGTTCCAACTCTGTATGCTCTCTCCTCCTTCTTGGTAATGTTCTTCACTACTACTCTCAATTGGCATCCTCCTCCTATGTTACAATTACACTACGAGGGTGTCTATATCCGTTTTCCCTCCACTCCTAAAACTGTTAACTCTGAGAATTCAAAGCTACCTACTAACATAAATGCCTTCTACCTACTATGGATGAGAGCGGATCGCTCAAGGTCCTTTACAATATATAAGTACGCCTCTCTTTAACTATCGCATTTACGTTTGGTGCATCTATCTTCAAAAGTTTTTAAATAATTTATCATGTGTCTAAAATGTGTTGGCGCTTGCCCCACGCTCGCTTGACATTGGCGATGCTCCTGCATCAAACTCCCTCACTTGAAAATTTTCATGGGCTCCTATCCATGAGGTCTCACACGGTATGTCCATGCTTCTGAATCTCTGCTTCATTCTCCCAGCTGGCATCTTCAACTGGATGTCCTTTCCACTTGACCAAGTAATCAAAGTATTGTTTTCTTTTGGTCTTCTTGCTAATTCTTTTTTCTAGTATGCTTTCCATCTGTGGCTTCTCTACAATAGGCATCTGCTTTGTCCACTGGATCTCTGGTTGTTCATCACTTGTTCCTGCTTCCTCAGTTTTGTATGGGTACAAATCTGATACATTGAATATCAGAGAAATTCCGATCCCATCGGGTAATTCAATCTCATAAGAATTTGCCCCAAATCTCCTCAAGACCTTACATGGTCCGATCTTCTTCATCTTCAGTTTGTTATATGTCCCCTTCAGGAACCTTTCCTTTCTTAGATGTGCCAGACTCAAATCACCAACCTCAAACTGAAGTTGTCTCCTTTGTTGAGCTTCTCTTCACTTATACTCCTGGCTCGAGTTCTGTAAACACTCCTTCACCTGGCTGTGAAGTTCTTTCATCGCCTCTGCAAAATCTTCTGCACTAGCGCTCCTAGTCGCAATCTGTTCTGAATCTCTCAGCTCAGAAATTCCTCTCGGCTGCATGCCATAAACAATTTGAAATGGACTTTGTCCTGTCCTTCTGTTAACTAAGTCGTTATAAGCAAACTCTGCTTGTGGTAATACGTTGTCCCACTGGCTGTGGTGTTCTGTCACCAAGCTCCTCAACAAGTCTCCTAAACTCTTGTTCACCACTTTTGTATGTCCATCCTTCTGAGGATGATAAGCTGAACTGAACGATAAATTTGTTCCCAGCTTCTTCCATAAGGTTCTCTAGAAGTGTCCCACGAACTTAGTGTCTCGATCCGAAACTATGCTCCTTCATAAGCCATGAAGTCGAATGACTTCTTTGAAAAACAGATTTGCAATGTGAGTTGCGTCACTGGTTTTCTGACATGGTATGAAGTGTGCCATTTTGGAAAATCTGTCCACCACCACAAAGATTGAGTCAAACCCTATTTGTGTTCTTGGCAACCCCAATATGAAATCCATGCTGACTGCATCCCATGGCCTCTCAGGTACTGGCAATGGTTGATAAAATCATGCATTCTGTCTCTTTCCTTTTGAATGTTGGAAAATTTTGCAGCTGTCCACGAATCTCTTGACATCTGCTCACATTCCCGGCCAAAAATGTGACTCATTCAATTTTTCAAATGTCTTGTCATGACCAAAGTGCCCGACCAATCCTCCACTGTGTTTCTCCTTCAGCAAATTCTCCCTCATGGAGCATTTTGGAATACAAAGTTGATTACCTTTAAACATCAATCCTTCCTAGATTATGTATTCTGTCCATTGGCTTCTATCTCTGAGAATTGGATTCTCAACTGCTTCATATGCCTTCTTAAAATCTAGATCATCTCTGTACATGTCCCTAAGGTCATCAAAACCCAGTGTTTTAACTCTGAAGTCCTGCAACAACAAACATTTCCTGCTCAAAGCATCAACAACCTTGTTAGCAGTTCCAGAAATATGCTTCATTACAAAAGTAAAGTTCTACATGTATTCAACCCATTTTACATGTCTTTGATTCAACTTTTCCTGTTGAGTCACAAACTACAGTGCATGATTGTCACTGTATAAGACAAACTCCTTCGGAATCAAATAGTGTCTCCACTTCTTCAATGCCTGAATGATAGCATAGAACTCCTTGTCATATGTGGAGTACTTCACCTTTGCTTCATTCAACTTCTCGCTGAAGTATGCTATCGGCCTGTCTTCTTGACTCAAGACTGCCCCTATTGCAAATCCACTTGCATCGTATTTCACTTGAAATGTCTTTTGGAAATCAGACAACACCAGAATTGGTTGTTCTGTGATTTTCCTCTTCAACATATTGAAACTCTTCTCAGCCTCTTCTGTCATAGTTCTAGAGGGCGTAGTTCCACAGGTCATAGTTCTAGAGGTTGTAGTTGCAAAGGTCATAGTTCCAAAGGGCGTATATCCAAAGGTTGTAGTTCTAGAGATCACAGTTCTAGAGGCGTAGTTCCAGAGGGCATAGTTCCAAAGGTCATAGTTCGAAATGGAATAGTTCCAAAGGGCGTAGTTCTAGAGGTCATAGTTCCAGAGGGTGTAGTTCCATAGGTCATAGTTCCACAGGTCATAATTCCACAGGTCATAGTTCCAGAGGGCCTAGTTCTAGAGGGCGTAGTTCCAAAGGTCATAGTTCCAGAGGGCGTAGTTCCAGAGGTCATAGTTCCAAAGGGTGTAGTTCCACATGGCGTAGTTTCAAAGGTGTAGTTCCAGGGAGCGTAATTCCACAAGTCATAGTTCCAAAGGGTGTAGTTCTAGAGAGCTTAGTTCTAGAGCTCATAGTTCTAGAGGGCATAGTTTCACAGGTCATAGTTCCACAAGTCACAATTCCACAGGTCATAGTTCCAGAGGGCATAATTCCACAGGTCATAGTTCCAGAGGGCATAGTTCCACAGGTCATAGTTCCAAAGGGTGTAGTTCTAGAGGGTGTAGTTCCAGAGGTCATAGTTCCAAAGGGCGTAGTTCCATAGGTCATAGTTCCACAAGTCATAATTCCACAGGTCATAGTTCTAGAGGGAGTTCCAGAGGGCCTAGTTCTAGAGGGCATAGTTCCAAAGGTCATAGTTCCAAAGGGCGTAGTTCCAGAGGTCATAGTTACAAAGGGCATAGTTCCAGAGGGCGTAGTTGCAGAGGTCATAGTTCTAGAGGTGTAGCTTCATAGGGTGTAGCTCCAGAGGTCATAGTTCCAAAGGGCGTAGTTCCAGAGGGCATAGTTCCAGAGGTCATAGTTCTAGAGGGCATAGTTCCACATGTCATAGTTCCACAGGTCACAATTCCACAGGTCATAGTTCCATAGGGCGTAGTTCCACAGGTCATAGTTCCAAAGGGCATAGTTCAAGAGGACGTAGTTCCAGAGGTCATAGTTCCAGAGGGCGTAGTTCCACAGGTCATAGTTCCAAAGGTCACAATTCCACAAGTCATAGTTCGAGAGGGTCTAATTCTAGAGGGCGTAGATCCACAAGTCATAGTTCTAGAGGTCATAGTTCTAAAGGGTGTAGTTCCACAAGGCATAGTTCCAGAGGTCACAATTCCACAAGTCATAGTTCTAGAGGGACTAGTTCTAGAGGGCGTAGTTCCACGAGTCATAGTTCTAGAGGGCGTAGTTCCATAGGTCATAGTTCCAAAAGGCGTATATCCAGAGGGCGTAGTTCTAGAGGTCATAGTTCCAGAGGCGTAGTTCCAAAGGTGATGTTTACTTGTCCTAAAATGCTTCTACATAAATTTATTGATTAATAAAGTTTTCTGTTAATTTGATTCATTAATAAAGTTTTCTCTTAAAATGTATTTAAATAAATTTATTGATTAATAAAGTTTTTGGTTAAATATATTGTAAATTTAATTTACTGATTAATAATTTTTTTACTAAATATATTTGTAAATTTATAAATTAATGGTATAAGAAGTGTTATAAAATATTTATTAATGTTTAGATTTCTAGAGGGTGTAGTTCCACAAGTCATAGTTCCAGAGGGCGTAGTTCCAGAGGTCATAGTTCCAAAGGGAGTAGTTCCAAAGGGCATAGTTCCAAAGGGAGTAGTTCCAGAGGGCATAGTTCCATAGGTCATAGTTAGAGAGGCATAGTTCCAGAGGGTGTAGTTCCAGAGGTCATAGTTCCAAAGGGCATAGTACCAGAGGGCGTAGTTCTAGAGGTCATAGTTCCAGAGGCCGTAGTTCCAGAGGTCAGAGTTCCATAGGTCACAATTCTACAGGTCATAGTTCCAGAGGGCGTAGTTCCACAGGTCATAGTTCTAGAGGTCGTAGTTCCAAAGGTCACAGTTCCAAAGGGCATATTTCCATAGGTCATAGTTGCATAGGTCACAATTCCATAGGTCATAGTTCTAAAGGGCCTAGTTCTAGATGGCATAGTGCCACAGGTCATAGTTCAAGAGGGTGTAGTTCCAAAGGGCGTAGTTCTATAGGTATATATACCTAGTATATATACTTAATATGGTGTATATACCAATATATATACTAGGTACCTAACCTGCAACAACCTTTTGAGATTGAGACATATGCTTCAGACTCTACTGTGGGCACAATTCTCTCTCAGCACATACATCATATGGCCTATCATAGTGAGAAACAATCAGATACTGTCCATAAGTACTCCACTTTTGACAAAGAAATGTACTCCATTATACAATCTTGTCGCTAGTGGAGTTCACATTCCGTTTGAAATACACCCTTTGGAACTATGACCTATGGAACTACGCCCTCTGGAACTACACTTCTGGAGCTATGACCTTTGGAACTACGCCCTCTAGAACTAGACCCTTTGGAACTATGACCTCTGGAACTACGACCTCTGGAACTATGACCCATGGAACTATTCCCTCTAGAACTAGTCCCTTTGGAACTATGAATGACATCTTCCACTAAAATTTCTTCTTCTTCATGTTCAACTTCATTTTCACTTTCGGAATAACTAAGATCCCCAAAACCGACTGTGCATCTCTGTGCTGTCTCCATGTCCTCAAGTCAATGATTTAACAAGAATGAGAAGGTTGTTGTAAGGATTGAACGGGAAATTGGATTTTTGGTCGCTTTAATTAATTGAAAAAATGTGAATGACATATAATTTGAAATGTGAATGACATATAATTTGAAGTGTGTGTGGTTTCTCAACGACTCAAACAATGGCTGGTGAGTAGATTAAATGTTGATTTCTAGAGAACTATTTAAATCTTTGGCTGGAATTAGGAAACATAGTCAATATTCCTTTTCCCTGCTCTGTCAATCTCCTCTAGTAATGATATAGATGGTCCATAATTAAAAAAGGGTTTTCTCCGTCAGGTCAACTTGGGGAGATCATTCTTCACAACATTTAAGTGGAACACACATAGGAATACATTTAAATGAAGCAATTACACCAAAAATATCATCCACACAGTTAATTAAATGCAATAGACAACAATATTTACCTTGGAGAAACTTAAATCAAAAACTCTAGCAATGAATGACTATGCTAAATCTTTATTTCTTGGCAATTGCAAAAATTACAATGGTGTCTAGCTCTTTGAAACATCTAGGAAATCACATGATAGGAATTTACTCAACATTCCTTCACTACTATGCCAAATACCCCTTCTTAGTCATTAGGAATGGGTTTATAGGTAGTATTAGCTTTATTGGGAGTAACTGGAAGGCCAAGTGTGCTCGTATCTTCAACTGCCCATTCGTAGTGCTCTTTCTCCCTGATTTTGTCTTCTTGTTGGAAATGTTCCTCTTTAGGGTTAATTTTACTTGTTGTCCTTTTATTTTAGCATTTACATTGGCAATGTTTCACTTTGTAGGTGAGTGGTAGTTGATTGAGCTTATGTGGGGGAATTCACCCTGTCAATTGCAACCTCGTACCTTTTCATCATCTTCTATAGTCATGAGAATTACTTATGTAGACAAAGTACTTCTAATTGTTTCAATTTCTTTGTTTTGATATGAGCCATAACCATTCGATATTTATTATGAATTCATTTTAAATCACATTGGAACATGTCACAACATTAGCGATGAACATTTGTCTCGTTAAACTCAAATTATGGTTTGCACCTAAGATCACATTATGAATTCAATTATCCACCATACACTAGTTGTGAATGTTATAGCAATATTTTTTTCACCCCATGCAACTTTCTCATAAGGCCTTTTCCATTTCCCTATGTAGACTTGAAGTCCCTTTTTACAATTCCCAGAGCTAAAAAACATATTTTTCCACATATACGCTCCCTAACAACTATACAACATGCATATATGCAGGTTGCACGATTACAGCCTATGTCCATAAGGTTTTGTGCCCAAAATTAAAAAATGGTGTTGGGTTTCCATGTCACATCATGAGATCCATGATCCTTGACCTTCTATATACTGGAAACATTCTGACTCGGCCCTTCAATTCCATTTGAAGGCTATAAATGGGCCATATCCAATCTGTGGAAAAGAGGAGAAGAATTCAACTTTGAGAGCAAAGTTAATCTGGAGAAATTATTCACTTCATATTGAGTTTGCATCCCTTTGTCCTTTTAAATATGAACACATTGTTCAGCCCCCAAGCTCTTCCCTATTTGATGGAGAACCTCATTGTCTCTCTTATATGAGCTTGCCTTTGGTGGAGGATTGAAGTGGTGGAGGCCCAATTGGAAGGGACTTAGTTTCTCAGTTTCGAGAGGTGCTGACACAAAAGTTTGTCATTCATACACTTATGTTGGTTGTATTTTAATAAAAATACTCTTTTCTCGTCCAATTAATGTCTTGCAAATATTTGAATTGTTATTCCATGGGGATATTTGTTATGAATATTGATGGATTATGCTATTATATGTGCTAACTTTATATATTATCACCATATGCTTGTGTATCTTGGTTGTTGAGGACAAGTTGAGAGTATATAGCTTTGAGTCGAGTGCTCAACGATGGTCTTCTACGAACGTCCGGATGAGGTAGGATCTTTATCTTGTCTTGTTAGCATCTTTGTTTATATAGCATACTCGAGACTAGAGTTGATTTCTGTAGTCATTTCCATCTATTGTGGTTTACCCCATGCCATAGAGTGATTTCCCT
>JZKD02S1672857.1:259393-271201 GCA_000966675.3 Picea glauca | reverse complement strand
AGGTCATAGTTCCAGAGGTCATAGTTCTAGAGGGCGTAGTTCCATAGGTCATAGTTCCATAGGTCATAGTTCCACAGGTCACAGTTTCACAGGTCATAGTTCCATTGGTCATAGTTCCAAAGGTCATATTTCTAGAGGGCATAGACGTTCCAGAGGTCATAGTTCTAGAGGGCGTAGATGTTCCAGAGGTCATATTTCTAGAGGGCGTAGACGTTACAGAAGCCAAAATGCACATATACGGAAGAGAGATTTCGTATATGCTTATTTTGGCTTCGATATACGCTCATTTACGGAAGCCAAAATGCGCATATACAGAAGCTCTATATATGGAAGAGAGCTTCCGTATATGCGCATTATGGCTTCTGTAAATGCGCATATACGGAAGCTCTCTTTCATATATAGAGCTTTCGTACATGCGCATTTTGGCTTCTGTAAATGCGCGTATACGGAAGCCAAAATGCGCATATACAAAATCTCTCTTCCGTATATGCGCATTTTGGATTTTGTATATGCACATTTACCTAAGTCAAAATGTGCATGTACATAAGCTCTATAACAAAAAAGGGATGTCTTGTTTGATGCAGACCTCTTAGTCTTCTTCTCCTTCTTGCTCTAGACAATTGGATTGTCACTTCCTCTAAGTGTTAAAGCAGGTTGAGTATTTGAACTTTCTTCATCACTGTTCTTTTGCAATCCACCAAAAGAAGGCTGAGAAGGTAGTGGGTTTCCACCTTCACGTACTGCTGCTCTATATTCGCATGATTAGGCCAACTTGTCATGTCTTTCACCTTCACAAAGTGGTATTCATGGTCATGATATTTTTCCCTCTTCCATCGAAACTTAGGCCTTCACACTTGACCCTTTGTTTAGTTACAATGGGGCTTAAAATGCATTGTCTTCTCTTGCGCATATACAAAAGGAAAAATGTACATATACAAAAGGAAAAAATGCGCATATATGGAAGCCAAAATGTGCATTTACAGAAGCCAAAATGCGCATATACGGAAGGAAAAATGTGCATATACAGAAGAGAGCTTCTGTATATGCGCATTTACGGAAGGAAAAAACACGCATTTATGGAAAACAAAAATGCGCATTTATGGAAGCCCTTTTCCATATATGTACATTTTGCCTTCCATATATGTACATTTATGGAAGCCAAAATGTGCATATACGGAAGGTCTCTTCTGTATATAGAGCTTCCGTATATGCGCATTTACGGAAGCCAAAATGCCCATATACGGAAGATAGAATGCACATATACGACAAATAGCTTCCGTATATGTGCATTTTGGCTTCTATAAATGTGCATATACAAAAGCCAAAATGTGCATATATGAAATCTCTCTTCCATATATGCGCATTTTGACTTCTGTATATGCGCATTTATGTAAGGAAAAAATGCGCATATATGGAAGCAAAAATGCGAATATACGGAAGAGAGATTATGTATATGTGCATTTTGGCTTCTGTATATGCACATTTATGGAAGCCAAAATGCGCATATACAGAAGGTCTATATACGGAAGAGAGATTTTGTATATGTGCATTTACGGAAGGAAAAAATGCGCATATACAGAAGCCAAAACGCGTATTTACAGAAGCCAAAATGCGCATATATGGAAGAGAGCTTCCGCATATGCACATTTTGGCTTCCGTAAATCTCTCTTCCGTATATGCGCATTTTGGCTTCTGTAAATGCGCATTTACGGAACCCAAATACGAATATATGGAAGGAAAAATGTGCATATACAGAAGAGAGCTTCCGTATATGCGCATTTATGGAAGAGAGCTTCTGTATATGCACATTTGCGTAAGCCAAAATGTGCATATACGAAATCTCTCTTCCATATATAGAGCTTCCGTATATGTGCATTTACGAAAGCCAAAAATGCGCATATATGGAAGATAGAATGTGCATATATAGAAGATAGCTTCTGTAAATGCGCATTTTGGCTTCCGTATATGCACATTGTTTCCTTCCATAAATGTGCATATACGAAATCTCTCTTCCGTATATGTGCATTTACGGAAGCCATAATGCGCATATACATAAGTTCTTTTCTGTATATAGAGCTTCCGTATATGCGCATTTTGACTTCCGTAAATGTGCATATACAGAAGCCAAAATGCACATATACAGAAGCTATCTTCCGTATATGCGCATTTTGGCTTTCGTATATCTGCATTTTTTCCTTCCATAAATACGCATATACAGAAGCCAAAATGCGCATATATGGAAGAGAGCTTTCATATATACGCATTTTGGCTTTCGTATATGCGCATTTATGAAAGCCAAAATGCGCATATGGAAGATCTCTTCCATATATAGAGCTTCCATGGGTCATAGTTCCAGAGGGCCTAATTCTAGAGGGCGTAGTTCCACAGGTCATAGATCCAGAGGGCGTAGTTCTAGAGGTCATAGTTTTGAAGGGCATAGTTCCAGAGGGATAGTTCCAAAGGGAATAGTTCTAGAGGTCTTAGTTCCAAAGGGCGTAGTTCCAGAGGTCATAGTTCCAGAGGCGTAGATCAAGAGGGCGTAGTTCTAGAGGGTGCAGTTCCAAAGGACGTAGTTCCAGAGGGCATAGTTCTAGAGGTCATAGTTCTAGAGGGCGTAGTTCCACATGTCATAGTTCCAAAGTGCGTAGTTCTAAAGGTCATAGTTCCGAAGGGCATAATTCCAGAGGCGTAGTTCTAGAGGGTGTAGTTCCAAAGGTCATAGTTCCAGAGGGCGTAGTTCCAGAGGGCATAGTTCCAGAGGTCATAGTTCCAGAGGCATAGTTCCAGAGGGCATAGTTCTAGAGGGCGTAGTTCCAAAGGGCGTAGTTCTAGAGGGAGTAGTTCCAGAGGGCATTGTTCCACAGGTCATAGTTCCAGAGGGTGTAGTTTCAGAGGGCGTAGTTCCAAAGGTCATAGTTCCAGAGGGCGTAGTTCCACAGGTCATAGTTGCAAAGGGCGTAGTTCCACAAGTCATAGCTCCAGAGGACTTAGTTCCATAGGTCATAGTTTCAGAGGTCATAGTTCCAAAGGTGTAGTTCCAGAGGGCGTAGTTCCAGAGGTCATAGTTCCAAAGGGCTTAGTTCCAGAGGGTGTAGTCCTAGAGGTCATAGTTCTAGAGGTGTAGTTCCAGAGGGTGTAGCTCCATAGGGTGTAGTTAAAAAGGGCATAGTTCTACAGGTCACAGTTCCACAGGTCACAATTCCAGAGGTCATAGTTCCAGAGGTCATAGTTCCAGAGGCATAGTTCTAGAGGGTGTAGTTCCACAGGTCATAATTCCAGAGGGCATAGTTCCAGAGATCATAGTTCCAAAGGCGTAGTTCCAGAGGGTGTAGTTCCACAGGTCAAAGTTCCAGAGGTCATAGTTCTAGAGGCGTAGTTCCAGAGGGCGTAGTTCCAGAGGTCATAGTTCCAAAGGGCATAGTTCTAGAGGGTATAGTTCCAGAGGTCATAGTTCTAGAGGGCATAGTTCCAAAGGGCGTAGTTCCAGAGGGCGTAGTTCCATAGGTCATAGTTCCAGAGGCATAGTTCCAGAGGGCATAGTTCCATAGGTCATAGTTCCAGAGGGCGTAGTTCCAAAGGGCGTAGTTCCACAGGTCATAGTTCTAGAGGGTGTAGTTCTAGAGGGCATAGTGCCACAGGTCATAGTTCTAGAGGGCGTAGTTCCAGAGGGAGTAGTTCTACATGTCATAGTTGTAGAGGGAGTAGTTTCAGAGGGCGTAGTTCCAGAGGTCATATTTCCATAAGCGTAGTTCCAAAGCGCATAGTTCCATAGGTCATAGTTCTAGAGGGCGTAGTTCGAGAGGTCATAGTTTTAGTGGTGTACTTCTAGAGGGCGTAGTTCCACAAGTTATAGTTTCAAAGGACGTAGTTCCAGAAGTCATAGTTCCAGGGGAGTTAATCCAGAGGGTGTAGCTCCACAGGTCATAGTTCCAGAGGGAGTAGTTGCACAGGTCATCGTTCCAGAGGGCGTAGCTGCAGAGGTCATAGTTCCAGAGGGCGTAGCTGCATAGGTCATAGATCCAAAGGGTGTAGTTCCAGAGGGCGTAGTTCCACAGGTCATAGTTCCAAAGGGCGTAGTTCAAGAGGGTGTAGTTCCATAGGTCATAGTTCTAGAGGGTGTAGTTCCATAGGGCATAGTTCCAGAGGTCATAGTTCCAGAGGCGTAGTTCCAGAGGGTGTAGTTTCACAGGGCATAGTTCCACAAGTCATAGTTCTAGAGGTCATAGTTCCATAGGGCATAGTTCCATAGGTCATAGTTCGACAGGTCATAGTTCCAGAGGGCATAGTTCCAGAGGTCATAGTTCCAGAGGGTTTAGTTCCAAAGGGCATAGTTCCAGAGGGCATAGTTCTAGAGGTCATAGTTCTAGAGGGCGTATTTCTACAAGTCATAGTTCCAAAGGGCATAGTTTCAGAGGGCGTAGTTCCACAGGTCATAGTTCCAGAGGGCGTAGTTCCACATGTCATATTTCCAAAGGGCGTAGTTCAAGAGGGCGTAGTTCCAGAGGTCATAGTTCTAGAGGGTGTAGTTCCAGAGGGCATAGTTCTAGAGGTCATAGTTTCAGAGGCATAGTTCCAGAGGGCATAGCTCCACTGGTCATAGTTCCATAGGGCGTAGTTCCATAGGCCATAGTTTAAATGGCGTACTTCCAGAGGGCATAGTTCCACAGGTCATAGTTCCAAAGGTCGTAGTTCCACAGGTCATAGTTCCAGGGGTGTACTTCCATAGGGCATAGTTGCACAGGTCATAGTTCCAGAGGGCATAGTTCCACAGGTCATAGTTCCAGAGAGCATAGTTCCAGAGGGCGTTGTTCCAAAGGGCATAGTTCCACAGGTCATAGTTCCAGAGGGCGTAGTTCAAGAGGACATAGCTCCACAGGTCATAGTTCTAGAGGGCATAGTTCAAGAGGTCATAGTTCCAGAGGCGTAGTTCCAGAGGGCGTAGTTCCATAGGGTGTAGTTCCACAAGTCAAAGTTCCAGAGGTCATAGTTTTAGAGGCCCTCTAGAAATACGTTCTCTAGAACTATCACCTATGGAACTACGGCCTCTGGAACTACACCCTCTGGAACTAATCTCTTTGGAACTATGACCTATGGAACTACGACTTGTGGAACTATGCCTCTGGAACTATGACCTCTAGAACTACGCCTTTTGGAGCTAAGCCCTTTGGAACTATGACCTCTTACTCTCATTAAAAAAAAAATTTCCATATGTACGATCATCCAATTGACAACCTTAGTTTGGCCATCTGTCTTGGGGTGGAAGCCAGTGGATTTGGTGATCTTGGTATCCAATAGTGACCAGAGGCTCAATGAGAATGTGCTGAGGAACAAACTGTCCCGATCTGAGACAATGGTTTGTGGGATTCCAAAGTGTACCCAGACGCATTCAAGGAAGAGCTTGGTAGTGGCTTTTACGGTGATGTTCTTCTTGCAGGTGGCCAGAATCTCCATCTTGGAAAAGCGATCAACAACCACAAAAACACAATCATTGCCCCTCTTGGTGGATGGGAGGGCCGACATGTAGTCCATTGAGATGGATTCCCATGGTTTGTCAGGAGTAGGAGGAGGGGTATACAGGTTCTGTTTCTTAGTGGTCGATTTGGCAATAGCGCAGGCGGTGCAGGACCTAATATACTTGCCGACATCATGTTGAAGTTTCGGCCAGTAGAAATGTTTCTGCAACACTGCCACTATCTTTTCAATGCCAAAGTGTCCTGCCACGCAACTGTAGTGATCTTCCCAAATCATCTTCGCGTGCTCGCTTGGTGGAACACAGAGATGGCTCAGATGAAACAATAAGCCATCCTGAAGATGGAAATTAGCAACCACTGAGTTTGCTCCCAACATTTGGTAGGTGGTGGAGAAGTCAAGGTCTATCTCATAGAGGTGGGGCCATCTGGAGGTCTCATGGCTACTGGAGGTCTCATGGCTACAAGAGTCTAGCACCGTTGTGAGTGTCGCGACGAGAGGTCGGCTGAGGAAATCAACAAATCGGTTGGTACCTCTTGTTTTATAGATGATGTTGAGGTGGAACTGTTGTAAGTATGTGCACCACTTTTGATGGAGGTCATTCTGCAATTTGCCTTGGGTTTGAATGAATTGTAGTGACTTGTGATCAATGTGGATGACTGTTTCCTTCCCCATAATTTTGTGTCTCCACTGGTGACAGGCTTTCACAATGGAGTACATTTCTTTTTTGTAAGTAGGGTACTTATGGAAAACATAGGGCATAGTTCCAGAGGTCATAGTTCCAGAGGCGTAGTTCTAGAGGGCGTAGTTCCATAGGTCATAGTTCCAAAGGGCATAGTTCTAGAGGGCGTAGTTCCAGAGGTCATAGCTCTAGAGGGCTTAGTTCCATAGGTCATAGTTCCAAAGGCGTAGTTCCAGAGGGTGTAGTTTCGAAGGTCATAGTTCCAAAGGGCTTAGTTCTAGAGGGCATAGTTCCAGAGGTTATAGTTCTAAAGGCGTAGTTCCAGAGGGCATAGTTCCATAGGTCACAGTTCCACAGGTCACAATTCCACAGGTCATAGTTCCAGAGATCATAGTTCCGGAGGCGTAGTTCCAGAGAGCGTCATTCCAGAAGGCGTAGTTCCACAGGTCATAATTCTAGAGGGTGTAGTTCCAAAGGTCATAGTTCCAAAAGCATAGTTCCACAGGTCAAAGTTCCAGAGGTCATAGTTCCAGAGGCATAGTTCTAGAGGGCGTAGTTCCAGAGGTCATAGTTCCAAAGGGCCTAGTTCCAGAGGGCGTAGTTCCAGAGGTCATAGTTCCAGAGGGCGTAGTTCCAAAGGGAATAGTTCTAGAGGGTGTAGTTCCATAGGTCATAGTTCTAGAGGCGTAGTTCCAAAGGGTGTAGTTCCACAGGTCATAGTTCCAGAGGGCGTAGTTCCAAAGGGCGTAGTGCCATAGGTCATAGTTCTAGAGGGCATAGTTCCAGAGGGCGAAATTCCACAGGTCATAGTTCCAGAGGATGTAGTTCCAGAGAGCGTAGTTCCACAGGTCATAGTTGTAGAGGGCGTAGTTCCAAAGGTCATAGTTACATAGGCGTAGTTCTAGAGGGCGTAGTTCCATAGGTCATAGTTCCAGAGGGTGTAGTTCGAGAGGTCATAGTTCCAAGGGCATACTTCCAGAGGGCGTAGTTCCACAAGTCATAGCTCCAAAGGGCGTAGTTCTAGAGGTCATAGCTCCAGGGAGTACGTCCAGAGGGCGTAGTTTCATAGGGCATCGTTTCAGAGGGGGTAGTTCTAGAGGGCATAGCTCCATAGGTCATAGTTCGAGAGGGCGTAGTTCGAGAGGGCATAGTTCCAAAGGGCGTAGTTCCACAGGTCACAGTTCCTGAGGGCATAGTTCAAGAGGGCATAGTTCCACAGGTCATAGTTCTAGAGGGCGTAGTTCCACATGGCATAGTTTCCAGAGATTATAGTTCCAGAGGCAGAGTTCCAAAGGGCGTAGTTCCACAGGGCACAGTTCCACAAGTCATAGTTCCATAGGTCATAGTTCCATAGGTCATAGTTCTAGAGGTCATAGTTCCAGAGGTCATAGTTCCAGAGGGCATAGTTCCAGAGGTCATAGTTCCAGAGGGCTTAGTTCCAAAGGGCATAGTTCCATAGGGCGTAGTTCCAGAGGTCATAGTTCTAGAGGGCGTAGTTCCACAGGTCATAGTTCCACATGTCATAGTTTCGAAGGGCGTAGTTCATGAGGGCATAGTTCTAGAGGGCGTAGTTACACAGGTCATAGTTCCAGAGGGCATAGTTCTAGAGGGCGTAGTTCCACAGGTCATAGTTCCAAAGGGCATAGTTCCAGAGGGCGTAGTTCCAAAGGTCATAGTTCTAGAGGGTGTAGTTCCAGAGGGAGTAGTTCTAGAGGTCATAGTTCCAGAGGCGTAGTTCTAGAAGGTGTAATTCCATAGGTCATAGTTCCATAGGGAATAGTTCCATAGGTCATAGTTCCAGTGACATACTTCTAGAGGGCGTAATTCCACAGGTCATAGTTCCAAAGGGCGTATTTCCAGAGGTCATAGTTCCAGGGGCATACTTCCAGAGGGCGCAGTTCCACAGGTCATAGTTCCAGAGGGTGTAGTTCCAGAGGGCGTAGTTCCACATGTCATAGTTCCAGAGGGTGTAGTTCTAGAGGGTGTTGTTCCAGAGGGCGTAGTTCCACAGGTCATAGTTCCAGAGGGTGTAGTTCAAGAGGGCATATCTCCACAGGTCATAGTTCTAGAGGGCGTAGTTCCAGAGGGCGTAGTTCCAGAGGTCATAGTTCCATAGGCGTAGTTCTAGAGGGCGTAGTTCCACAAGTCATAATTCCAGAGGTCATAGTTCCAGAGGCCCTCTGGAACTCCACCCTCTGGAACTATCACCTATGGAACTACGCCCTCTGGAACTATGCCCTCTGGAACTATGACCTGTGGAACTATGATCTTTGGAACTATGCCTCTGGAACTATGACCTCTGGAACTACGCCCTTTGGAGCTAATCCCTTTGGAACTATGACCTCTTACTCTCATTAAAAAAAACATTTCCATATGTACGATCATCTAATTGACGACCTCAATTTGGCCATCTGTCTGGGGGTGGAAGGCAGTGGATTTGGTGAGCTTGGTATCCAACAGTGACCAGAGGGTCAACGAGAATGTGTTGATGAACCGACTGTCCCGATCTGAGACAATGGTTTGTGGGATCCCAAAGTGTACCCAGACGTGTTCAAAGAAGAGCTTGGTATTGGATTTTACGGTGATGTTCTTCTTGCAGGCGGCCAAAATCTCCATCTTGGAAAGGTGATCAACAACCACAAAAACACAGTCATTGCCCCTCTTGGTGGACGGGAGGGTCGACATGTAGTCCATTGAGATGGATTCCCATGGTTTGTCAGGAGTAGGAAGAGGGGTGTACATGCCCTATTTCTTAGTGTTCAATTTGGCAATAGCACAGGTGGTGTAGGACCTAATATACTTGCCGACATCATGTTGAAGTTTCAACCAGTAGAAATGTTTCTGCAACACTGCCACTATATTTTCAATGCCAAAGTGTCCTGCCACCTGACTGTAGTGATCTTCCCAAATCAGCTTCGTGCACTCTCTTGATGGAATGCAGAGATGGCTCAGACGAAATAACAACCCATCCTGAAGATGGAAATTAGCGACCATTGAGTTTGCTCCCAAAATTTGGTAGGTGGTGGAGAAGTCAGGGCCTGTCTCATAGAGGTGGGGCCATCTAGAGGTCTCATGGCTGCAAGAGTCTAGCACCGTGGTGAGTGTCATGACTGGAGATCGGATGAGGAAATCAACAAATTGGTTGGTACCTCTTTTTTTATACTTGATGTTGAGGTGGAACTGTTGTAAGTATGTGCACCACTTCTAATGGAGGTCATTCTGCAATTTTCCTTGGGTCTGAATGAATTGTAGTGGCTTGTGATCAGTGTGGATGACTATTTCCTTCCCCAGAATGTAGTGTCTCCACTAGCGACAGGCTTTCACAATGGAGTACATTTCTTTGTCGTAAGTAGGGTACTTACGAAAAACATCTGATAGTGTCTCACTATGATACGCCATGGGGCGGTCATGTTGAGTGAGAATAACGCCCAGAACATAGTATGAAGAATCTGTCTCTATCTCAAAGAGATGTTGCAGCTCCGGTAATGAAAGTACTGGGGATGAGCACAAACCTTGCTTCAAGTCATCAAAGGCTTGTTGTTGGGATAGGCCCCATACAAATTTTTCCTTATCACCACCCCTGGTTACTTGGCTGAGGGCCCATGCGATATGAGAGAATTGCAACATGAACCTACGATAGAAATTAGCAAGGCCCAAGAAGCTTCGAAGCTCAGTTAGTGTGGTTGGGGATGGCCAGTCACATATGACCTGGAAGTAAATTCACATATATAGAAGACAAAATGTGCACATACAGAAGAGAGATTTCATATATGCGCGCATTTACGGAAGGAAAAAATGTGCATTTACAGAAGCTAAAATGCGCATATACGGAAAAGAGTTTCTATATATGCACATTTTGGCTTCTATAAATCTCTCTTCTGTATATGCGCATTTTGGATTCAATAATCAAATATTTATTAAATAAACTCCATCCTCTACTTACAAATGGATGCTCAGCTCTATTACAATAACCAGCTTAAACAATGACAATAAAAATCTGATCCCTGCTTACAACAATTATATTATATTTATAGAGTCTTCTTCAATCTTGATATGCACAAAGAGAAACTCTCTCAATATTTTGCATAGTGATGATCTTAGACCCACTCCCTTCAAAATATATGTGAGATTATATTTATCAACCAAATATTTGATGTTTAAACCAAGACTCATCAAATATGGGTCTTACATTTCATTTCTTCCAAACTTGTGCACATCCTGAAATCTATGCAAATGTCAGTTGAAGAATTAGCAATAACTCCTCAACCTTTCCTTTGTTTGGAAAAGTGTCTGTCAGAGCCTAATTTTCCATGCTAGGAACCCATGTTCCATATTCTTCATATTCTTCTTTATTTGCACGAAAACTGAGGCCAAAATTGAATGTCTAGAACTTTTATTAATTTTAGTTGAATTATTCCCCCTGATTTGGAGGTCCACATGTGAAAGTTGTGTGAATTACAACCCACATGCGTGCATGGTGACGCCACTACATAGAAAACCCATGTCCCCAATTTTCCTATAAACGCGCGAATATGCCAAATAAAGACGGGTACCAGAATGGCACTATTAGTGCATAAATGTTGAATTGTAGTAATGGTACAGGAATATTGATCATGCCAGTAAGAATCAGACTTTACGAACCGTCTTCAAGAAACCATGATATAATCATCATTTAATCACTAAAAACGCAGAAAACGATGTATTAACTATACTATATGTATACTTGTGAATGACGACAAATAATGACGGTTTATGGTGTAATGATATGTATATTATTGATGAAATGCGGGAAAAGGTGTAATGATGAATGTTTTTGTATGGCGGAAAATATGGAAAAACTAGAGCCCAACATGATGATTCAACATAAGTATATATAACCATGGAATATTAGATAAGGAAGGAGTCTAGGAACCACAAATAATGTGTCAATTTTTCAAAGACTATCTTTTTTTCTTTCCCTTTGGTGAGGAATTGGCTTGTTTTGAATGTTGAGAATGGGGGAAGAGTTAGAAGTGGAAATAACCCAGGGGTAAGCTTTAGAGAGGCTTACATGTTACCCTTGGGATCGATTATTACCTTCTAGAGTCATGGAATTTACAATTTAGGTTAGGTTGTTGTTACCATAAATTCGTCAATATGGAAAGAAGAATGAATGGATGGTGAGAGGATATAAATTAATTAGAAAGAGAATAAACAGTGGAATATATATTTTGATCAATTAAGAAAAATCCATATAATAATTACTGAAGAGGAGGATTTACTTGTCTAATCATTATTAAATCCTGCTTAGGGGGATTATACACTAAGATTGGGGTATAAAGATATGTTTTGGAATGATTATATAGATGAGGAATAATGGTGGTGGAAGGTTTTATGGATGATAAAAACCAACTAAGATGTATATGTGGCTTGTGATGAGAAATAAACATTTAACCTTAGAAGTACTACAGAGAAGTAAAAGAAAGGTACCTAGTTGGTATACTCTATGTAAATAGGCACTGGAAATTATAGATCCTCTTTTAATTCACCATCCCTATGCCATAATGGTGTCGAAATAAATGGAAGTGTTAACTAGTTATATGGGAGGATGGCAGGGTTTCACTGTAAATAAATGTTTGAGGAATTAGGTCGTTATTAAAAATCTAAGTTCCTTCTAA
>JZKD02S1672857.1:214798-227553 GCA_000966675.3 Picea glauca | reverse complement strand
AAAGAGCTATATTTTAACCTCAAAATTATAACAACATATATGACTTTACAAAGAAAGTAATGAATACATTCGAATTGAGATTTGCCCAAAAATATCTCTTGATTTTGCTTCAGCTATTTTGATGACTCATTCCATTAGCAACTAAATTAGAAGTTTCCAATTCTCATTTGATGGGTTGTTTAAAGACATCATCTTCTTATATGAAATATCTAATTAGTTTTATTTATCATATGAAGGAGGATTCAAGAATAGATTTTTGATCTGCCATAATAAATATAAATCATCTACGAGGATATCCACAATAGTTTGTCCTCTCAGGACTTCAGCTATTCCTTGAAATTTATCCTTATTTTCTCTGAATTTGAAGAGGTTTCTTATGTAATTTTCAAATGTTCTAGAAGTATTTCTTTATCATCCCATGCTAAAGACAATCCCATTTTTACCAAGTTTTCAAATTTATTAATAAAAAACTCAATATTTATTTTAACCATTATACATTTACTATGTGCCTGTTGTGTGAGACTTGTTTTTGTGAAAATATTTTCCATATCCATTATCATTGCAGTGTTGTCCTTCACCCCTTTACTCCTTAATGCTTCTTTTGAGTTAGAATTTAGGAACTTGATGATTCTAGTAGCAACTCGAGGCCTAGTTCCCAATTCTTGAAATGCTTGTTGTATGACTCGATCTGCTTCATCAGTCATATAAACTTCTTCTTCAATTATCTTGAAGCAGTCCCAAATTTTGTTGATCTCAGTGATGATTTGATCCCAAATAAGATGTCTTTCTCCTATCAGATATGGTTTACCAGATAACTTATTTTGCAATTGTTCTATATCTCCGAGCATCTTAGCCTTCAACTTCTGATATTGCTCAATGGTTTTGTCCTTGTCATTTAGTTGTTCTTTGAAAACTTAAATTTCCTCACTTTGTGTGGAAACTGATTTCTTTATCTTCTCAATCTCACCCCCCTTTAGATATAGTTCTTATAATGCTTTAGATAACCCCTCAGATGGGTCTATGATCTGGATTATTTTTGGCATGAAATGGGAGTGGAGATATAACACATAAATATACAGAGATATTGCAAAAGAGCCAGTAATATAATAGATATATATTGGATATATAACAAGAGGCACAAATATACAATAATACACAATTTCTATTAATGAACAAAATGTACAAAATTGTAGAAATACAGAGTGAAAGACTTGCTAGAATGGTGGCATCTTCTCTTTGAGAAGAGATGTGACGGCTACTCACATTCACAAGAAGATGATTATTACAATGAGGCTCCAAAGGAATTTTTAACATAAATAAAATCCAAAACCCTAACCCTGGAAGATGAAAATCCAATAGTTTTGTGGACCCATTTTTGGGTAGTTTGGTGTATCAACCTCTTAGGGGCATAACTTTGGCATACGATCTATGTTTGGGGCGCACCATAGCTCGTTGGAAAGGTATCAATGACAAGATTCATTTTGGGGGCTCAATGAGAGCCTTCGGCTACCATTGAGGTGCTCTATCATGAAAAAATGATTTTTAGGCCCTCAAAATGGCCCCAGAAGTTTATGAATCGAAAAATTGCTAAAAATAGTAAGTTGCTAGAAAATTGTTTTGAGCCATTTGGAATAGGTGGGTGGCCACTGATATCCACCTAGATCAATCCTCCCTCCTTAGGAAGAAATGGACTCAAATGGTGTCCATTGCATTGAGTTCCTGGGGGAGAGGGGAAAGTGCTTGTTGAATCTAAACCTTGGTGAGTTGCTTGCCTTGCTGGAGAAGTTGCGTTGCTTGGTTTGTGGGAGGTTGTTGAGAACTTGATGAGATGATTGTGTGCAGAAGGAATATTTTCACTTTGCTTCAATTTTGTTGACCTTCTTCTGTTGGATAGAAGGTGCTTGGACTGAGGCTATAGTGGTTGCAGTGTCATTTTGTTCACCTTTTGAACAAATTGTGAAGAAGCTGAATTTTGTAGTATGAGATACTACCTTGCGGCACTGCTTAGGTGGGAAAGTAGTTGGAACCACCTCTGATATCCTGTAGAGATGACCCCTCAGAGTAACAGTGACACTATGGGGTCGAGACTCATAAATAGCATGGTGCTTCCACATATATGGCTGGCCCAAAAGAACATCATAAAAATCTAGCGAGGAAACATCACATAATACCTCATCCTTGAAGGGTTGGATGTCATATGAAAATCGACATTGTTGTATGACACAGAGATCTCGTCCCTAGCGAAGCCACCTGATGTTGTATGGTTTTGGGTGTGGTTTTGTCGACAATCTCAACTATTTGATGACCTCTACTGAGATGAGGTTCTTCTGGCTTCTGCTATCAACAATGAAATCCAATGGGGTCCCCTTCACCCACATATGTGAATGAAAGAGGTGCTCTCCCTCTTCAAGATCTATTGGTTCTTCTTGTTGAATTGTTGTAGTCACGACAGTAGTAGTGGGTTCTGAGTCGATGATTTGTCTTCTCCCATTATTTTTTGAATCAGATTTTGACTCGAGGTTCGACTCATTTTCTTTGATCTCAACCACCAATGTTTTTTTGAGCATCATTCATAAGTTTTGTGCCAGGGGATTTTGTGGAAATCACACCACTTTCCAATGTCCTTCTTCGTCTTCCCGTGACCCTTCTTTTCCTGTGGCTTAGACTAGTTTTAGGGAGTTTGTTTGTTAGGGTCATCTTTATCATACTTTGGTTCTTGCAAATTTGTAGACCCGAACTCTCATTTGTTATAGTTCCTAAATTTCTACTCAATTTTGACAGCATATTGATAGGCAGCTCCCAGTGATGAGATGTCCAGGAAATCCATTTCGTTTTGGATGTACCTATGCAGAGCCCCGTAGTATTTCAAAACCATATGTCGCTTAGAGTCTTTGATACCCAACTTGTTGCGCAAGGTATGGAAATTATTTGTGAACTTTGGCACTATTTGGCCCCTCTCTTGCCACAATGTGGTCCATCTCATGTATTGTTTGTGATATTTACCAACAAGGTAATATTGTTCCTTGATCACATCCACAAAAAAATCCCAAGTGGGCTCAACCCCATATATTCCAGACTCCTCTGTGGAAATTTTCTCCCAGTAAGTTTCCCACCAATGTTTAACATGGGGGAGAGCCTTCAGGAGTGCAAAGGTGACCTTTTTCCTGTCGAAAAATTTGTGAACAGAGAAATAACCTTCTGACAAATTTAACCATTTTTCTAGGGAATCTACATCTATCTGACCTTCTAATACAGGAAAATAAAAATTGACTTGTACCTTGAAAAGAGAGGTGCTTCCAAAGTGGTCACTTGATGAAGATGTGCCTATTGTTATTGACAGGCATTGAAGGATGTGGGAAAAATTCTCCATCATTTCGTTCCTTTGTCGCGTGAGAGCTTGCTCAAGCAACAGATTGATAGAACCTTATGCTCCGTCATTTTTATTTTCTTCTTACATGGAGGTTTTCTTGGGCGTACATGAGTGATTTTCCTCAAGAGAGACAAGCTTGAGACCCAACTTGATATACTCAGACCTCTTCAGGGACATGCACTAAAAAACGATCAAGAGCATCCTGCTCTGATACCAATGATCCGGATTATTTTCAGCATGAAATGAGAGTGGAGATATAATACAAAAATACACAGAGATATTGCAAGAGAGCCACTAATATAACAAATATATATCAGATATATAACAAGAGGCACAAATATACAGTAATACACAATTTCTATTAATGAGCGAAATGTACAAAACTGTAGAAATACAGAGTGAAAGACTCTCTAGAATGGTGGCAGATTATATCTAAGAAGATATGTGATGAATAATCACATTTGAAAGAAGATGATTATTACAATGAGGCTTCAAAGGCATTTTTTAACATAGACAAAATCCAAAAACCCTAACCCCGGACGATGAAAAGCCAATAGTTTTGTGGACCCTTTTTGGGTAGTTTGGTGTATCAACTTCCCGGGGCACAACTTTGGCATTAGATCTTTCTTTGGGGTGCACGATAGCTTGTTGGAAAGGTATCAATGAGGAGATTTATTTTTGGGGCTCAATCAGAGCCTTTGGCTATCAGTTAGGTGCTCGATCATGAAAAAACGTTTTTTAGGCCCTCAAAATGGCCCCGAAAGTTTAGGAACCAAAAAATTGCTAAAAATAGTAAGTCACCAGAAAATGGTTTTGATCTATTTAGAATAGGTGGATGGCCATTGATATCCACCTGGATCAGTCTACTGACTTTTTAAACTATGAATAAGAAGATCCTTTCTTGAGGACTTCAATTTGTTTCTCATACATTTCCATCTAATCCCTCATTTGTACCATGTGTTTTACCAGTTGATCCTTTTCTTTCTTTATTACCTATAACTATATAGTATGAACATGGTCAAATACAAGAATGTTGAGATTTTTCTTCAATGTCTGGTTTCCTGTGTCTTTTGTCTTTACAAGAGCTTGTACTAATGTTGCATCTTGTGGATTTTCTCCCAGATCAATTACCCATTGTTCAATCTCTTCCACTTTCATCTTCTTAGTCCCATTGGCTAGCTTCTCTTTCTTTAGATGATTCCCGATCTTCTCATTTATAGTTTGTATCTTCTTTATCCCATAGGAAGCTATAATCACATATTTGTTCAACATTTCTCTAATCTGTATGTGCAAGTCCATTTTATCAATTGGATGAATTGAATTTAGATGAACGGAGATATTGGTGACCTTATGTTGATCTTTTGATTCCGACACTGCAATATTTAATTTACCCTTTTCGTAATCCATAGTAAACAATAATATTGTTTGATATGCCCTCTAGTCAAATATTTTTGGGATAATATTTTGTTTAATCTTTACACCCTGCTTCTTTATTGTCATAAATTGATGAACATGGTCTACTTTCTTTGGTTGATATGAATCCAATGATTCCTTTCCACCTTGACTTTCTGAGATTTGAGGATTTGTTGATGATGAAACCTCTATAACCACTGCAAGTTCTTTTATTAATGGTTCTGACTCATCTTGTGATCTTTGATCTTCAGTCTCCTCTCGTTCTTCCATTTTTTGCCTTCTAGTTGCTTTCTCTTCCTCAATCTTTGATATTTTCTGATCCAATCCTACACCCTTCCTTTTGTATGTTTTCTCAAATTGTTGAGGAGTCTCTGTTACCAGTGACTTTGATGGCTGATCTGGATCTTTTTCCTGGACTTGAAAAATTCTTTGCACATCCTCCCAACTGTCTTGGTTAGCCATCAACTCCAACTGTGAATTTTGTTGATGCTGATAAAAATTTAATCCATTTCCAATTTTTTTTATGAGACGATAGAATGAGGATCATATATCCATATCTCACCTTGATGGAATCCCATGTCCTGAAGTATCTTTTCTGCCTCTTGCAAAGTTGTTCTGGTGTTGAAAATAAAAGTCTACCTTTTTTAATTTAAAGCTTGCTTTATAAATCCTTGAGACAAAATGATCATAATCAAAACTAAGACTTTGTCTTATGAATTCCAAAGTAAAAATTCTAGGTGTCAAGAACTGTTGGTGCAGGTCAATTTTGGGTAAAAGCAAAGAATTTTTGAAGGGATTAGAGCAGCGCCGGGAAACAACGGAGCATGCAAGAAAAAGAGGAAAAACAACACCAGAAATAAGGGAAAACCCGCACTGAGAAAAGCAGTTAGAAAGTGGACAAACTGTTACGGAGCTATTGAAAAGTGGACAAGCAACAACTTGGAGCAACAGTTGGATCGAGGACCAGCCAAGACGAAGTCAAGGAAGAAGTGGAAAAACCTAATCCTTTTAGGGTTAGGGTTTTTGTAAGGGCTTTGTCTCATTTTTGTAGAAATAGAATGTATTAGGACTGTAGAAAGGGGATAAGGGAGAGCAATCAACACTCTGTAGTTGGTTCAACTATCAGTTTTTTAGGGTTTTTAGTGTGAGTGAGAACTATGGCGATCTGTGGAGATCAGATGTAATGATGGAAGGAATGTATAGTTTGCAACACTACATTTTTGCATGAAAGATGAATAAAGAGCCAAAGCTACAAATCTTTGTGGACGTTGCCCCAGGGAGGGGGTGAACCATGATATATTTGTGTTTTATGTGACTGTATGCAGTTTGGTAAGTTTGCATTTACTTGAATGAGTTTTTATGATGAATATGTTATATGATAAAGGATTAAACACTACACATTAGGCGTAATTTAAGGGAATATGCAGAATGACACTACATAAATGAATGCTTTAGCTTATATCATAATCTAGTGTTACATTAGATAAATGCTTGTCATGGAACATATGTGGTTATAATGGTTAATGAATCCCTATCCGAACATTGGTGACAGTGGTTTGGAGTAAAATCTAACGAGGGTTTGGAGGTTGATAATAAGTAGGTTAGATGCCTCGAATAGATACACATCCCATCCCAGGGTTATAGACATCTGAGTCTTGCGACCACCCATAGAATCCATCTCGGGTGAGACTGCACAATGCACCTTGTGCACTATTTTTCCTTCTGGTATCCAGAAGGGTCGATGGTAGAAGGGTTTGTTGGTAGTATTAAAGTGAGAACCTGGGTCAGCCCAAAGTAAACCCAACAATGGTTCTGTTGTTGGTTACAACTCAAAATATTAGATTGGGAGGGATATATCACACAGTATAGAATGAGGGATTAAGAAAGGGAATGTTTGTAGGTTGGAATCCCATGAAATAATAAATTGAAAGATGGCTGGAAGTTGAGGAACTAGATTTTTCCCACAAAGATAATAGAAGCACTAGGTTTAAACCAAGACAATATTTGGAGAGATACGTATTCAGTGAAATAGACGAGAGTTTATTTAATGAGTTTCCCATGCTATTACAGGATTGGATAACATGGTTAAAATATACCCATCCAAAAAATAGGGTTAGATCAGTCGAGTGGACAGAAGAAAGTGTCGGGCGGTTAAAAAGGGTGAATAACAAATTCACGCGGGCAATCGATTTCTAGCTAGACAACATTGTAGTGGGGTATATCACTGAGTTTGTAGTAGATACATTGAAATATTATAGTGTAGCAGAGAAAGATTTTCTTAAGGGTCCAAGGGGAAGGTACATCAGGTCGTTGTACACTTCAATCAAGAGATTATTGCATGATAAAGGGGTATTAACCATGGAATCAAACAACTAAACTACCTAGCGTGCATGGGGGAGTTAGGGAAACCTGAGGAAGATATGAGATGGAGGGGGAAAGAGATAGAGAAGAGAGTAGTAAAGATCCCATTATGATGGATCAAGAGGAGATCTAGGAAATTATGTAGAAGGAAGGAACAATGCGCAGTGGCAGACCCTACCAATACAAGCTTAGAATAAAATAGTAGTAGCCGAGAGGGAAGGCTTAGAGAGTGATGAAGAAGAGGTATAGGATCTCCTTATTGTGGAGAACATTGAATAAATATTGCACGCCACATATGAAAGAAAGAATAGAGGAGTGGGATCCAATGAGGAATAAAAAACCCTTGTCCAGATCCAAATTAGAGTAGAACCTACAACCCCATGTATGACTAACACATCAACAAAGAAACATTTGTTTAGAAAACTAATGAACGACGGTCAGGGGAACCTAGGAGATCAGAATATAAGGGAGGGTACAAGTGGAAGTACCAGTAGCAACACCAGTGGGAACTCATTTTATTAACAATACAATCAGAGCTATGATAGAAGAATTTGAGATACATCATCAGAAGAGCACACCTTACCATCCCCAGGAAAATGGTACAGTGGAAGTGTTTAATAAGATTCTTGAGAATGCATTGACACAGATTTGCAATGTCAATAGGAATGATTGGGACTTGAAGGTATCAACAATATTATGGGCTTATAGGACTACATGCAAGAAGCTTACATGACATACACCATTTAGACTAGTGTATGGGAAAAAGGCAGTGGTCCCATTGGATTATTTAGTACCTAGTTTGCACATTGCAATGATCACCAACATGACAGAAGAAGGTGTTGCACAGGAAAGATTGGATTAGTTGATGGATATGGAAGAAGACATAATTTTAGCAAGCTTCCACTAGGTAGTACAGAAAGAAAAGGAAAAATCTTTGCATTATAGGAACATAAAGAAGAAAAGATTTAAAGGAGATCTAGTTCTCCTCTATGACAACAGGTATTTACAACACCCTGGGAAGTTTAATATGCATTGTTTAGGGCCTTATCAAGTAGAGGCTATCATAGATGGAGGTGATGTGCAACCGAAATATCTTGCAGGGAAGAATCTCAGAGGAGTGGTGAATGGAAGTCGACTGAAACTTTATCAAGACAGTCAACTTAACAACCTGAGGTAAAAGAAAAAAAATGAGGTATGATTGTATATATTTTATATAGTAGATATTAGAGGAAAAAGACAAAAATCCATAAAAATAAGAAATATAACAAAAAGACAAAAAGATAGGAGAATATTAAAGGTTTTCCTTTGATGTAAAAGACTTGTTAGTATTAACAGTGCATCACAAAAAAACCAGTGTTGAAGACACTGCGCACAGGAAAATAGGTGACAGACACTATGCGCAGGAAAATAGGTGACAGAATTTGTGTGCAAGAAAAGAGATGACAAGCACAAAAAAGTGGAGCATGCAGGAAAAAGAGAAAAGTGAAAATTGTCAATGCGAAACAACTGTCATTTCGCCGTCCCGATACAAAAGCCAGAAAAGGGGGGAAATGTGGTCATTTGTGATTTTTCGCTAAGGAGAAGAATGAAGAGAGAGACTTGGAGCGTGAGAAAGTGATAAGATAGAATCATGAGTGGATATTTGTGGCTAGCAATCCAAAATTCAGTAGAATGTCACCGCCATGCATTGGAGCGCCGAGCAGGGCCAACTGAAACACGCGATGTACCGCTTGGGTGACACAAACATGAACATAGGAGATGCCCACAGTCGTGGATGTGGAAGAAATTCACACTCCAGAGTATGGGCCAACTACCATGCATGTGAAGGAGGAACACATTCCATCACAGGAGGTCGGGCATCTAGAGGAGAACGCAGAAAGGATAGAATTTGACGTGTTTAGGGGAACAGGGCCACAACAGGGTGAACAAGCCATGTAGTCCACACAGCAAGGCCTAGAGCTAGAAACAGAGCATGAAACAGATAAAGAGGCCATACCAGAGGTTTAGGTATCGTCCCCATAACGGAAAAATAAGGTGCAAGCAGAGAGCAGTGTGCAAGGCATACAACGCACACAAGTGGAATTGGAAATTCTAATGCCAAAAATCCCCAAGGAGGTGAAGGTCGATGACGAAATGGTGGGAGGAGTAGATTCCATTCAATATTCCGACCATGAAGTGGCAGACGTAGTAAAATTCCTAGACTTCGTTCCACAGAGCTACTTGGAGAGCAGGGGAGAAGGTCCATCAGACGCGCCACTGTTGGAGCCTGTACAGTGAATTCTCAGGCTCTACAACACAGGGATTATAAACTTACTTGATATACCACATTTTGGGCATGGTAAACACATCAATGGATGTGTAAAGCCACTCCTAGAGAGGGTGCATGGAGGGATTATTTGGATGGATATGCCAGTACCTATCAATGTTGAATTAATTGTAGCAATAACAGGGCTACCCACAGATGGGGAGAAGCCAGAGCAGTATTTAGAGGATAAAATGAAGGAAAAAGATATCTTGGATGAAATAAAGGCAAAGTATGGTGCAAAGAGAGGCATCAAGGGAATTAGGATCAGTGACATCAATGATCCTGTGACCCGATTTGCAACAAGGCTATCAGGTTGCAAATTAATGCACAAATGTAGAAAAGAGGAGGTACCAATGAGAGTGGTAGCAGCTGCAACACAATGTGCGAAGGGGAGATCGATGAGCTAGGCCCCTTATTTACTAAATTCCTTTCTAGAATATTGCAAGGACGCACAAGACTAGGGCTCTGAGTTCCAATACTTGTGGTTACTCATCCTCATTGCATTGGTGGGATGGCAAGAACCCACATATAGTCTATTCCTTCCAAGGATAGAAAAGTGTGTCGCAACGCACTACACGTCCCTTCGAAGCACAACAGATCCCAAGGAAAATAAAATAAACAATGAAGTATTTGCGCTGTACTGAACAAAGATACAGAATAGGTTGGGAGACACGTGGAGGATTTCCCCCTAAACTGTCTAGGAGTTTGGACAGATAGCTAATTTCCAGGCATCACGCCATAGTATGTGGGTATAGGTGAAGAGGGATCCATCCAAGGAGTGGTTGTAGCTTAAATACTGTGTGACAATGCACGACATCCAGATGGAGGTTCCAGAGTGGTCTGAAGAGTGGAAAGTGCCAATGATCCCAAAGGCAGTGCCATGAGGAAAAACTGGGATGCAGAAAGAAACAGTCCCTGCGCAACAGACAAGAACAAAAGGCACAGGAAGAATGAAGAAGGTCACATAGGGCCAATAAGGGGGAAGTAGTCCCGTACAGAAGAAAAGAAGGTCAAGGAATAAATCACAACATGGCTCTACACAAGGACCACCGCGCACAAGGTAGGCACCAAAAGGAGCGGCGGAATAGGTGCGCGCAGAAGAAGTGCAGACAGAGGCACAAGAAGAAACCATGGAAGAAGAAGTTGGGAAGGATACATGCATGGATACACAGATTCCAGAGGCATCTAAGCCATCAGATGCCCAGAGGAAGAGAACAGTGGAGCAAGCAAGTGGCTCCAGGAAGAAGGCAAAGGCCCATAGAAAACCAATGGAAACATCACTGGCAGTAGATGATGTGGAGATGATAGCCATGAACGTGGAAGATTGACTATCATAGGTGTGGGAAACGACTGAGAATCACTAAGCTTCAATTCTAGAGCAAGTACAGGAGGTTAAAACTGCATTGGAGTAGTTGAGGATTAGGGTAGAGCAACAACAGAAGGAGAAACCAATGCTAGTTAGAGAAGGAACACTTGTCGAAGAGACAGTACAAATCATGATACAGGGTAACACCAGAGATGTTTCTCATCAATGAGGAAACAAAACAGAAGACCTCTAAGGACATAGAGACATTGGACTTGGTGTTACCCAAGATTCCAACAAAGGCATTGTATAAGTTACAAGTTAGTTTCGCGTAGGAGATTCAATCTAGAGAAAGGTCTGACACGATGAATCTATAGATAGGGAAGGAGGATAACATAATACTGAAATAAGTCATCAACCAAGAAGGGAAGTAGAAAAATATGGCGCAGCAAAAGGTGGACAAGATGGAGAACCAGATACATGCAATATTTCAAGCCATCTCAGACAACGCAGAATTAGAGGGAGCGTCTTCGGAAGAGAAGATGAGAAAGATAGTGCAGACTCTGCAACAATAAAAAGAACAGATCAAGGAACTAGAGGATCACCTAGTACCTACCACTCCTCCAGAATTCAGAGCGCAAAGAGAGTAAGACGTGACAATTTCTGCAGAGAACATTGCGCAAAACATACATAGAGTGATAGGACTATTGTAGAAGAGCGCCCAATTTTGGACACAATTATTAGAGGAGGATAAGTTCCGTGCAACAATTGCAGATGTCAAGCAGTGACAGAGGACAATGTCACTGCTAGAGAAGATCAAGACTGTCACAGAAATGAAGAACCTATAGGAAGAGAAAAAAGCAGTGTATTCACAGAAGATCGCACGACTGGATCAGTTGGAACCCTGTTGGCCCTTGACCAAGTCTTGAGGATCCTGGGTCATGTTTGACCTATTTTGGGACTTCGACAGGCTATTGAAGGCAGAGCGCAAGTCGAAGCGGAGATCGTGGGATCTTAACCCCTTTTTAGGGCTTTTGGGGTTTTGGGCTTATGTAATGGGTATGGGGATGTCGACCCATGGGTTTTAACCATGATTAGGCCCTTTTTGTAATGTATACATAGAAGTATAGGTGATGTAAGAAGAGAGAGGCTTGATACGTTGCTAAGTGCTAAGTGCAAATTGTAAATGCTTCATGCATTCTATGTCGAGAACTTGCAGAGCTAAGTGCAAGTGACTGTAAGAGACTATGTAAATGTTAGGATATTTAGACACTTAGGAGTTAGTTAAGATCTATTTGGTATAATATGTCGTTAGGTAAAAGTGTGTTTCTTTAGTATGCATTAGTATGCATTTGTAGTTAGGAAATCTGATGGTCACGATATGTTCCCGACATAGAGTGATCTGACAGTTCATACTCTCCTCGATCTTAACAGCCATTGATCCATGGCTTAACACCCGATTGGTCCATGATCTCTATTTAAAGAGCATGGAGGGTCATTTGCCGATGATGGATTGTGAGAAACTCTCTTGTAAATTCTCTCTGTAATCTTTTTCTTTGCATTAATAAACTGCTCCAAGTGGCCGCGTTGGCTGGGGTCATGGATGTTTCCCCATAGGGGTTTTACCACGTGAAAACATCGGTGTGTTGATCTTTGATCTGGTTATGTGAGTGGTTACTAAAGGTGTTCGTCCTCTGTTGGAATACCTGTGTTGTCGAACATGGTATCAGAGCCTGTTTGAAGACCCACTCCTGTTGTAGATTGAGATTGTGAAGCCGAGTTACCTCATCTCCATTTTCTGGAATTTTTGTACATTTCTAGGCTGAGAGGACTATTCCATTGCATTCGGAGCACTCATTTCATTCAGGAACACTTTTCGTTTCACTCGAAAAGGTTTCCGTTTGCCCAAGATACGACCATTACAGTCAGATCCGGAGGTATAAAGTTTGAATACGCATTTTTTTTAAATTTTTGCAAAGTTTTGATTTTATTTCGGTTTGTAT
>JZKD02S1672857.1:188828-208221 GCA_000966675.3 Picea glauca | reverse complement strand
ATTTTGATGATACCACATCCTTACTTTTTGGTCTGGGAACTATTTCCCATACATTGTTCTTTATTATGGATTGGTATTCCTCTATCATGGCATCTTCCCATTCCTTCTTTTGAATGGCTTCTTTAAAGTAGGTAGGCTCCTCATCTAGGAGATCACACATCAAAGCCGTGTAACTGAAGAATGGCTTTGGTATTTTCACCTGTCTCGAGGTTCCTTTTGGAAAACCATACTTCTCTCTATATTGAATAAGCTCTCTTGCCCAAGAAGGATTTCTTTTATGGGAGAAGGTCATTTGAGTAGGTTTTTGAGCTTCTGTTATATCATGGTCTTCAAGAGTTTCCTCACCAAGGGAAGTTACAACTTCCCTGACTGGTTCTGCAGCTCTGGGAACTTCCTTCACAGATTCTGTAATCCTGGGAATTACTGGTTCCTCTTCATATACTTCTTCAAGCTGGCATCTTCTTGATTTCTTAAGTGCTTCTTCTTCATGAAAGATCACGTCCCTACTGATATTAATGTGGCAGTGACCTGGTATGTAGATTTTGAAGGCCTTGGAGACCTCACAGAATCCCACAAATATTCCCTTCTTTCCAGAGGGTTCCAACTTGTTTCTCTTCTCTTTTGGAATGTGTATGAAGACTGGGCAACCAAATATTTTGATATGGCTTACCTCTGGCTTCTTTCCAGTGAACATCTCTTCCAAGGTCTTGAACCTAAGTGCACTATGGGATAATCAGTTTTGAACATAAACAACTGCTAATGTTGCTTCTACCCATAAGCACATCGAAAGATCTTGATCATGGATCATAGTCTTCACAGCTTCCATAATAGTTATGTTCTTCCTTTCAGCTACACCATTTTGTTGAGGATTATAGGGAGTAGTGAGTTCCCTCTTGATCCCAACATCTCTGCAGAAGTTCACGAACTATTTGAGGTATATTCTCCTCCATTATCTGACTTGAGTATCTTAATCTTCTTTTTAGAAAGATTCTCTATCAAGGCTTTGAATTCCTTGAATTTGCTAAATAATTCATCTTTAGATTTCAAGAAATATATCCAAGTCTTGTGAGAATAGTCATCAATGATTGATACATAGTATACATACCCGCTAATGGAGGATGATGACATTGGGCTACATACGTCTGAATGAATGAGTTCCAGTACTCCTTTTTCTTTGTTGTCCCTCTTTGGAAAAGGGTTCTTGATATTCTTCCCTTGCGCACATCCATTGCATATGCCTTCTTGATCACCCTTGAGTTCTGGTAAACCCGTGACAGCTTTGCATATGTATGGTAGCTCCTTGTAGTTGATGTGATCCAATCTTCTATGCCAAAGTTCGCATGACTTTTCAATGGCATGGGTCATGACAGTCTCTGGGTGACCCTTTAGCTTATATAAGAAATTTTCTTCATTTCCAATGATGATTGCTTCATTCATGGTTTCTCCTATAGCCCACATAAGAACTTCTCCATCTATAAAGGCAACTCTATAGTCTTTCTTGTCTAAAGCTGATATGGAAAGTAAGTTCTTCTTCAAGCCTGGTACATAGAGTACATCCTTCATCTTTATTGAGCTTTTTGAATCTAGCTTGTAGTTTGATTCTCCCACTCCCTTGATGGGATATTGGTAATAATTTCCAAGTGTCACTTTTTGAGAAAACTTCTTTTTTGAAATACAAGAGAGAGTACTTCTCTTACCTGTCATGTGCTTTGATGCACCACTATCAATGAGCCATGTGTCCTCTCCAGGTGTTACCGATCCTGAGAGCGTCGAGATCAAGAAATGGTCCTTGATCATCTTTGTAGGTGGCTATTCATCTTCAACTATGTGGGCATGTTGCCTCTTGTATTCTTCTCATCTAACTGGACAAGAATTTGCCTTGTGTCCCATCTTATCACAATGATAGCATTGTATAGATGAGAGATCTTTTTCCTTGCATTGTCCTTTCTTCTGAAATATCCTTGGATGAGATTCTTTGTTATTGGATTTGTTTGATGGTTGAGGTTCTCTATGATTCTCCCTTTTGAAGTAGTGTTTCTTCCTTCCTCCTTTGGTATGGGTGGCTAGGGTTTGATCATCATCCCTAGCTAGTAGCACTTCACGATTCGCTACTCTTGTTTGTTCTTGGATGCATTCTTCCCATAGGCTGTCAAACTTCAGTTTCTCTTTTCTGGCACATATCGTCTGGATGAAAGCATCCCAGGGTATTGTAAGACCATTTAGTTCTGTGATTATGAGTTCGTCTTCATCTATGGTATCTCCAATAACTTCTAGTTGTTCTTTGAATTCTGAGATTCTGGAGAAGTATTCCTGAATCATTTCTCCTTTTTGCATCCTTCTATTCTTTAGTTGAGTTCTAAGATTCATCTTCCGGTTTATGTTCTTTCCTTCATATAGTTTGGTCAAGGCATCAAACATTTATTTCGGGGTCTTCTTGAATGACACATAAGGGATCAGATGGTCCTTGATGGAATCTGCAATGATTCTTTTGGCCCTTATTATTTCCTTTTGATGCTTTGTCTTTTCTACGGTATCGTCGGGTTCCGGTACTTCATCTTTGATGAATATTGCTAGGTCATTCTCTTCAAGAATGAGGCCAATCCTATACTTCCAGGAATGAAAGTTTTCCACTCCTTCTAACTTGTTAACAAGCTTAATGCTTGCAGACATCTTTACCTGGAGCTAGGAAAATGACCGAAAAATGAAAGTGCTCAAAATAAAAAACTGAACTTATCAGGAGATGTGCTTGGCTGAGGTGAGCTGCCTGGTGTGTTTGGATATGAGAAAATCCAAATTTTCCCCTTCAAATATAATCTACGGATTTCTAGACTGGTGCTTCTGGTACTTCTGGTACTTCTGGTATTGGTTTTCTGGTTCTTCTGGTACTTTTTTGAAACTAGGGTTTCACTTTCTGGGAAATCCAGCCACTGGAAAGGTGCGTTGAAGGTGCCAAAATGATCCTTGGGGGAGGGCGCAAATTTCTAGGTTTTTTTGGAGCTGAAAAGCTTCACTTTTGAAAAACCCTAATTTGCAGGTACGACAACAATGATGTTTTTCTCTTGTGGAATATGCTTTCTTCAGGTTGGCTCTGATACCATGCTAATGTTTATGCCATTATTATAGTTATTTGGATTTCAATAGATAACAACAACATAAGAACAAGATCACTGAGAAATACACATTCACAAGAGACACAACATTTATCCTGGGAAACCCTCTATGGGAAGAAAACCCAACAAAAATTCCTTAATATAGATAGCCAATACAATGCCAAGAGATCTCTATGCTGAAACAAAAATTCCTCTCCAAGATATGCGCCACTCTCTCTCTCCTTTTTCGGTAACAGATCATAACTTGTCTCTCAAACTGAACAAGTGAGTTGTGATCAAATGAGGTGCTATCCTCCTTTATTTATACAAGTTCTGGCATGTGTGAAGTGTCTCTTCACTGGCAGGGCTAACTTCTCAATCTAGGTGGGTAAACCCACCTTTATTATATTTCTGGGTCTCTTAATTAACTGCTGGGGTAGACTTCTTATTCTGCCTATTACAATTGTCTTTTGAACAATCCGCAAAAGGGGATTTGGTCCTATTAGAATATCCAACATGATCAATCCACAATGGGGATTGATCCTATAAATAAAATATCAATAATAATAAGAATACTCTTTGTAGTTACATTATTTCAATAGGAATCACCTGGATGAGGAGGTGATGACAAGGTATATAAAGAAGAGAGCACTGGAAAAGAATATCGGTAGAAGAAAGGCGAAGTAACACCACCAAAGAATCCCCCTGATGACGCAGATCCATCTAAGAAAAGAAAGGTTTCCTTGAAAAAACTGTCATCATGGAAGAAGCCAAAAGCTAGTAAAACCACCATGCAGACTATGCTCATGGTCAATGACTTCGAGTTCATCATCACAGTTGTATCAGACATCTCACAGGACATCTTGCAGAAACATGAATTCAAGTAGGAGGAAATGTATGATAGGATCGAGGTTGAACTCAGAGGGATACATCAAGCCCTTCACTCCAACCACACAATGTCCACTACGACCCCACCATCAAAAGCACTAGATTTGGGAGATGAGCCTACCCAACTCTACAGACTAGCTAATGCAACCGAAGCTCGCTTTCGTTGCACATAGGAAGAAATAGAAAAGGCCACAGAGGCCCTAAATCAAGTGCAGGAGGTAGTCATAGAGAAACGCCAGGTTGCGCAGCAGGAAAAGGAAGACCTCCAAACCAAGTTCGATGAGGAGAAAGCATAGAAAGAGCAGCTACTCGCAGAGTAGGCCAGAGTTAAAGAAACAATCATCAAAGCACTTCATTCTATGACAGGCTTAGAGTAGAAGGAGGAAGACCAAGTAGAAATTCAAGTGATGAAGCTTGCTCAAGCCATCCAACAACTTCAACAAAGAATAATAGACCTAGAGATACAAACAGTGCCAAGTACCCCATAGGACGTGCAAGACCAAAGAGAAGCTACTTCCCAAAGCATAGTTGAGAGGATCAGATAATTCTCTTTGGAATGTAAACAACTTAGCAGTAGAAGTGCACAAACCTTTGAGTGACTTACTGAAGACCCTGAACTAAAGGCACTAGAGTCATAGCTCCAAGAGGTGAAGAAGCAATCAGTAACAGTACAGGCACAGTTGAAGCTCTTGTCAGCAGTTGAAAGGATGAAGCGATCCCAAGAAATACGCACTACTCAACAGAAGGTCCACACCATTCAAAGAAAATTCATGGAAGTGACTCAGAGATCCAACCGGTCTAGGACGAAGCTTGCCAACTGTTTGAAGAAATTGAAGGTTGAGGAGTAGATATCGATAAAGTTGTCACTGCAGTTGAAAAATGCTTGGAAGAACTTATGAACAAGGCAGTTATTCAAGAGTTCACCGAGGAGGAGGTTCTGGCGGAGCATCAAGTCGAAGCAGCTCGAGCCAAGCTCAAGGCGTTGGAGGCAGAGCTACCCAAACCAGAGTGACTTGGGATGAGTCACAGGTGAGTCTTGACCAAGTCTTGAGGATCCTTGGTCATGTTTGACCTATTTTGGGACTTCGACAAGCTGTCAAAGGTGGAGCACAATTTGAAGCGGAGATCGTGGGATCTCGACCCCTTTTTAGGGATTTTTGGGTTTTGGGCTTATGTAATAGGTATGGGGATGTCGGCCCGTGGGTTTTACCCGTGATTAGGCTGTTTTTATAATGTATAAATAGAATTCTAGGAGTTGTAAGAAGAGAGAGGCTTTATACCTTACTAAGTGCTAAGTGCAAATTGTAAATGCTTCGTGCATGCTATGTCGAGAACTTGCAGAGCTAAGTGCAAGTGACTGTGTAAAAGCTTTGTGTTGTGACCTAGCTCGGGGAAGGAGGATCTAGTGAAGTGTGCACAGATATCTTGTCCTATGCGAAGTAGGATTTTGAGGATTTGTGCATGTAAAAGATTGACAGAAGAAAATAAAGAGAAGAATAGTTGGTGGACGTAGCCCCAGGTTGGGGGTGAACCATGTATATCCTGTGTTATTCTTTCTTTGTGCCTTATGTTGTGATATTGTTGATATGATTTATGCTTAGTGTTTTATGTACGTTATCTAGATTCAGGAATGATTAGTACTCTATCTATGTGGATGAATGTGAGATCAGATATATATTTATATGCTAAGTTCTTGGATATATTAGATCTAGGTGAATATTGTGCTGATATGTTATTAGGGTTTATCTATGCTGTGAACAAAGGCCAAATACTAATGAACTATAACTGCTGAGTGCCCTGTTAAGACATTGTAATCACATATCTGTGTCCCACGTAAGTTTGTAGACATCTGAGTCTTGCAACCACCCCTGCCTCTACCTCGAGTGAGACTTCATCTGCTTCGTAGGTGTTGCCGAAAGGGCTGGTAGTTAGGTTTTTGTTGGTGTGGTGTTGTAGCGTTGAACCCTGGGTCTACCCCTGTGCCAAAAAACCCCTACAAGAAAAGGCAGAATAGTTGGTCGAGGAGATTGATGCAGTGAGAGTGCACATTGAAAAAATAGGCTTGGAGGGGGGATAAATCTTACAACCACCAGTCATCGTGCAGGTGGTAGAAGTCATGGAAGCGAAGAGTAGCTAGGTGCAAGAGAAATACCAATGGATAATAGAGATGTATGAAGCACTGACACATGAAATGAACGATGTCAACGTCTCTGAGTGACTCAAGTTCAGTCACGATGTCATTGTTGGGGGCCTATTGGAACAGGCCTATTTTGGGTAAAAGAGAAGAAGTTTTGAAGGGATTAGAGTAGTGTCGGGAAGTAGGAGAGCACACCAGAAAAAGAGGAAAAGAAACACTGGAAATAAGGGAAAACACACGCCGAGAAAAGAAGTTATAAAGTGGAAAAACGATTGTGGAGCAGTTGAAAAGTGGAAAAGTGTCGATTAAGAGAAACAATTGGATCAAGGACTAGCCGAGACAAATTCAAGGAAGAAGTGGAAAAACCTAATCCATTTAGGTTTAGGGTTTTTGTAAGGGCTTTGTCCCAGTTTTGTAGAAGTAGAATGTATTAGGACTATAGAAAGGGGATAAGGGAGAGCAGTTGACACTCGGTAGTTGGTTAAACTATCAGTTTGTTAGGGTTTTTAGTGTGAGTGAGAACTATGGCGATCTGTGGAGATTGGATGTAATGATGGAAGTACTGTATAGTGCACAACACTAAATTTTTACATGAAAGATGAATAAAGAGCCAAAGCGACAAGTCTTTGTGGATGTAGACCCAGGGAGGAGGTGAACCATAGTATATCTATGTTTTATGTGACTGTATGCAGTGTTTTAAGTTTGCATTTACTTGAATGAGTTTTTATGATGAATATGTTATATGATAAAGGATTAAACACTGTGCAGTAGGTGTAAGTTAAGGGAATATGAAGAACAACACTATATAAATGGATGCAGTTATAATGGTTAATGAAGCCCTATCCGAACATTGGTGACAGTGGTTTGGATTAAAATATAACGAAGGTTTGGAGGTTGATAATAAGTAGGTTAGATTCCTCAAAGAGATACACATCCCATCCCAGGGTTGCAGACATCTGAGTCCTGCGACCACCCATAGAAGCCATATCGGGGGAGACTGTGCAATGCACCTTGTGCGTTGTGTTTCCTTTTGGTATCCAGAAGGGCCGATGGTATAAGGGTTTATTGGTAGTATTAAAGTGAGAATCTGGGTCAAACCAAAGTAAACCCAATAAGAACCTAGGTAAAAGGAAAGGTTTCACTTCAACACCATACGCCCAAACTTCTGTGTGATTTTCAAATAAGTACCAATCTCTAACTCTTTTGTTAGGACTCAACTATAAAAAACATTTACACTCTAAAAATATTTTGGGAGGCATGCCATCATGAATAATCTCAAATGATTTTGACATAACTGGTTAATGTATTATGAGAACCCTACATTTTGAACCTTTTTCGTAACCAGAGGAGTCTAATGAATGACTTCAGATGGATTACCCATTTCATCTTAAGTTTTCAATTCTAGGTATGAAAATTTGACAACTTTAGAGTACACTAAAAGATATACTAAGTAAGAATGATATCTGAAATATCTAGTGGTTTCAAACTCTGACAATTGATGATGTATATTGTTAACTAAATACTGGGCATAGTTAAATTTAGCTAAAGGTTTTACTGTAGGTGGACAAATGGATATCATAAAAACAAGGACATACTCATCAATATTCAAGTCATTATCATTACCTAGTATTGCAGTCATCATTGTGTTGGCCCTTGGTTATGGATTCAGGAAGAAAATGAAGAAAAAGGAAGAGAAAAGATGAAGTACGAACTGCGTGGAAGGCACATGGACTGAGGATGGGTCGAAGTGATCAAAGAGGCAGAAAAGAAGGAGAGAAGTAAGGGAAACTGAGTCGTTGAACGAGAAGATCGAGGAAGACATATCAACAAGGAAGATGGATTGAGGACAACTCAACAAGCAAAAAAATACAATAACAAGTGCTTTGGAGCACCTTGCGGAAAAGACAAAAAGACAGGCTGGTGAAGCCCTGAAAATGCGGGTCAAGTGGACCTAGGGTTTTGGTATTTAGGGTTTTGAAACATAGGTTTCGATCCAGGGTTGTCAGAGAGTCATTGTAATGTATAAATAAAGATCGAGAGGAGTGAGGAAGGGTTCGTTTGAGGTTGGTCATTATTTGTCATTGGTCAAGGATTTGTGATTATTGCTATGTGAGAGAGAAGTGTTGAGAGGGAGAGGATTATTTTATTGTAATATATTCAGCTGGGTGCAAAGATCAACCCTACAGCTGGGTGTGCGGGGAGGGGAGAGAGAGAAAGAGAGAAATATCTACAAGCTAAGAGCGCAGATAGAACTGTATGTTTCTATATTAATATATCAAGAAACACAGTTCTGTTTATGTAGCCCTAGGGAGAGGGTGAACCACGTATATTTTGTTGTCCTCTATGATTGATGTTGTGTTCTTTGCCTTCTGTTATATTGTTATTGCATTATTGTGTTAGCTCTAAGATATAACTTGCGAGGTAAGCTTAAGAGAGGTAAATAGTATGTAGTCACTGTGTGTTATTGTGCTGGATTCACTTTGCATTTCCTTTGGTTGTAGACACATGTGTCTTGCAACCCCCTATTGCTACTTTGGGTGAGACTGCATATGCTCTGCAGGTGTTGTCGAAAGGGACAGTAGTTAGGGATTGTTGGTGTGCTATTAGAGTTGAACCCTGAGTCTACCCTAGTGCCAACAAATGGTTCTATTTCTAGGACCAAGAGCTTCTTGAGGGAATTTCAAGGTGGTTTCCATCGAAGACAAAGATTCAGAAGTGGATAGAAGAAAAAGAAAGAGACTTTGCCAAAGCTCAGAACAAAAAACCTAATATTAGTACAAAGGATTGGTTGGGAAGGTATATATTTACTGATATACATGAGATTTTATTTGGAGGAATTCATAAGGTGCTATACGAGTGGTTAGCCAGATTAGAAGATACCTAGTTTGAGATCAGATCTAGACCACTTTTGGTTTGGATGTCGACGTTGATCAAGAAGGTCAAGAGAGTTGATAATGCCATGTCAAGAGCAGTATATCATTGGTTTGATAGCACTATTGGAGGGTACATTACTGAGTTTTCTATTGACAGAGTTGAGTCATATAGCCAAGCAAAGAGATATTTCTTTAAAGGACCTAGAGGAAAATTTTTACACTTTCTGAAGTTGAAGATGAAGATGCTATTACATGAGAAGAACATAAGATACAATAATTGGTCAGATTGAAAATCTAATGTTCAGGAACTCAGACAATGAAAGCGACACAGAGGTCGGACACACGCGCAGTGGGAGAGCATTCAAAGAAGTCCCTCTGGTGAACCTATTTGAACCAAATCACGAGCCACTTGAATATGACGAAGGGTTCTACAGTGGAGAAGAAGAAGATTTGTTGAAAAAGGAATATTCAGAGTCCTCTAGAGAAGAGGAAGGGAAGATTGAAGAACCTCGCCAGGAAGAATCCGTAACTTCAGGGACTGTGGCTACCATCGAAGTAAGTACTATTGCTCGTCCTGTTGTTTTAGCAGAACTAAGTACCAGAGTAACCTAAGTTATCATAGAACTCAGAGCACTAGTACAAGCAGTTCAGTGCATACTCAGTTAAGAAATCTTGGAAGATCTATGGCATATGAGATGAGGTTACCCAGCTTTAGGGGAGATGGATCTGAAGATCTTGATCAACATTGGTTCTTATGTGAAGCTGTATGGAGTATTAAGAATGTCACTAACGAACCTGTTAAGAGAGATTAGTTTAGTACTACCCTAAGAGACCACGCACTGGGTTGGTACATGAATTTTGTTAAAGGAGTTACACAGCCTAAACCATTGAATGACATTAAAACTGCCCGTCGAATTCAAGAAACCCAAGTTGAAGTCGCGGTGCATTACAAAACTGAAAGAAATCAAGTAGAGAGTAGTTGAACCTGTTTGGAAGTTTGATCATAGGTTTAAGGCCTTGACAGGTCGATCGAGTTTTCAGACTCCAGACGAGAAGAAAAAGGAATGGTTGATTACTGCCCTCTTACCACACATCAGATTTCCTCTGATGCAACAGAAGGTTGCTTCGCAGGCTGAGGTGTTGGAAATTGCTATGAAACTAGAATCAACCCCTATGGGAGAATCCATCTCAGGTATAAGTCAAATTTTAAGTTAGCTAACTAGATTATCTTTGCAGGCTGAGGCTATGAAGAAAGAAAAGGGAAAATATAAAAGAGAAGACATTTGGTGTATCAGATGAAAACTAGAAGGCCATGACAAGGAGCACTATCCCCTATTTAATGAGTACTTGGCCTCTGGAGCTCCGAGCCCTTTGACACAGGTTACTCTACCCTGGTGCAAGGTATGTAGAAATAGACATCGCCCTGGTGAATGTTATTACATGCAAAAATATGTCCAGACACCTACCAATCTCTACTGCACATTTTGTAAATCTATGGGGCATGATGAGAAGGATTGTAGGGCTTATGACCTATTGCATGAAAGGTCAATAGACACATATAGGATTCAAGGAGAGATGCAACAGGAAGGAAATACTATGCAATTTAACTCTCCAGGAAGAGGAAACTTCAACCCTCATGGTGGATTCAGAGGAAGAGGAAAAGGAGGAGGCATGGGTCAAGGTCGATGCCAAATCATTTGTTATAACTGCACCTAGCCAAGCCACTTGGCAAGGGGCTGTCAGAAACCTTGTACTACTTGAAACTACTGCAACTCATTCGAACATGTGATCAAAGATTGTCCAAAATTGCTGGATAAACTTTAGGAAAGACGAGGTGGAAACCAACAAGTCCAATTAATATCAGCAGAACCTCGTGGAGAGGATCCTAGAGTCGTTGTTATCACTAGAGGAGGCGCTTTTACAAGAGAAGATAGGGTGACTCTAGGAAAGACTACGGAATAATCAGGGGTCAGAAGAGCTGTAGAGAAGACAAAGTTGTTTGATCCAAGGAAAGAAAAGAATACGTTTGAAGAGGCAAGAAGAGAATTTGGAAGAGATCAGGCTTCTTCATCAAAGACACAACCAGAAGTGAAAGAATGTGGAATGCCTCTGGAATTTGATCAGTCTGTCACGTCTGGAGATGGAAAATAGGTAAGCAAGCTTATGGAATTCTTATGTACTTTCATTAATTTGATTAAGGATGAAATATTTTTGCAATAACTACAAAATTTGATCAAACAATATGAGATAGGAAGGGTAGATCCTCTGTTGAATAAAGCAGTAGATCAAGTATTTAGGAAGAGAAGGAAAAATAAGGAGCTACACCTTAATGCTCAGATTGGATATTATGACATAGATTATGTGGTCCTTGACTTGGGATCATAAGTCAATTTTATGACAAAGAAGACCTGGGCACTGATGGGAAAACCTAAGTTGATCTATTCCCCTATTAGGCTCAGGATGGATAATCAACAGGCAGTAAGCCCCTTTGGAAGACTAGAGCATGTCCCCGTGGACATTGATGGGATCGGGACATTTGCGGACTTCGAAGTGATTGAGATAGTTGATGATAGTTGTACTTACCCTATGTTGTTGGGCATTGATTAAGATTTCAACAATTCAACTGTTGTTGACCTAAAAAAGAGACGAATGACATTTGAAGGTGATGGACTTAGGGTCATTGCACCTCTTGATCCTGATGAAGGTTGCAGATACATAGAACCTATCAGAGAAGAAGACCGTGCATATGAGATGGAGAATATATATAAACTGACAAAAAGACAATAAGATTACATTAATCCTACATTAGATAGGATTTTGAGCTGGCGAAGTGAAAGCTCATGCTCATCAGACTTCAAAGAAGAACTAGAGAACTGACAGAACAAAATGTATGAAGTTTTTGCACGGAGATGTGCTAGATTGACCCAGGAAGTTCGTTGGATTGGCACATAAGTAAGTAACTTGCCCACATTTGATGGTTTGAATAATTTAGAAACATTCTTATTAGAATTTGAAGAAGTTGTACCAATATAACAGAGGCTATTGGCACTGGACGAATCTTTGAAAGCAACGCCAGCGATATGGTGGGGAGCACATAAAAAGAACATTGCGGAGTGGGTGCAATGTTGCACTTTAATGAAAATGCATTTTCCAGACCAAGTTGAAGGGTGCAAAGTTTGATACATAGGTTAGAGCTGTCCAAAGGAACATGTGAAAAGTTGTGAGGAGGCTTGGAGAAACATTCCTCAAGAACAGTGGGTGCACAAGTTCATTAAAACCTCGAATACAACACCTATCAATTGGTATCTTCAAGCAGAATTGCACCTCACCACTTCAGTTTGGTACGGTATGACCCATAACTTCATAGATACCTTTATTTTTGAAAGTGAGTATCCCATAGTAGATCAGGCTTTACAAGTTGTAAGACAGAAAGTATTTGAGGAGGCACCTAACCTTCCTTTGGAGAAAGAAGAGGATGAATGGACTGCATCGCTTCAGAAATTACAGGGTTGTTACAATATCAATGCTGATGAGGATGATGATCCTAGGAATGTGAACATCGTGGAACCTAAAGGATAGAGAGACATAGAAGGGCCTAAGATTGAATTACCATTTATTGCGTAGCCCACCAAAATCAAGAAAGTTAATATTGGAACAGATCAAGAACCTAAGTTGGCCAACGTTGGAGATTATTAGGACGATGCCACCATTGATAAGATTACAAAACTACTACATGAATATCAGGACTTATTTCCAACCAAGTTCACAGACATGAAGGGCATTAAAGGGTCCATGGGAGAAATGAATATTCCCTTGAAACCAGATGCAAGTCCAGTCAAGCAGAGACCCTACAGATTGAATCCCAAGTATAAGAAGAAAGTCAAGATTGAATTAGACAGAATGTTGGAAGCAAGAATCATAGAACCTGTTGAGGAATCAAAATGGATTAGCCCTATGGTGGTTCCAGATAATAAGTCAAGAGAGATCAAAATCTGTGTAGACTTAAGGAAATTGAACGATGCATGTTTACATGATCCATTCCCTACATCATTTACTGATGAAGTGTTAGATAATGTAGGAGGACAAGAAGTTTACTCCTTTACATATGGATTTCCAGGTTACCACCAGATCAGGATTTCCAAGGAAGATCAACATAAGACCACATTTGCAACAAAATGGGGTTCTTTCCAGTACACAATGATTCCCTTTGGACTGAAGAATGAACCAACCATCTTTTCTAGGGTGGTGGTTGAATCATTCAAGGAATTTTTACATAAATTTTTGGAAGCATATTTTGATGATTGGACTATTTTTAACTTATTGAAAGATCATATTGAATGTTTAAGACTAATGTTGGATAAGTGCAGGCAATGGAAGATTGTCCTGAACCTAAAAAAGTGCATTTTTGACGCAACCTCCCTTCGGCGGACGGTCGCTCCACCAGGACCTTCTCTTTCACCCAGGCCCGAAGAGTCAAAGCTCTTCCAACTCCCTCGGGAGTTCTTTACCCACAAAACACTTCTCGGCGATCTTCCCTTCGCGTATCGGAAGATCGGATCTCGCGAGACTCGTAACACTGCTTCTTGTCGTTCAAACGCCGAGTCCCAAATGCCGATAGTCAACGTTCAACCCTCGGGGTATCGCCACTGGTGATGTCAATCACCTGACTTCCCAGACCCCGAGCACCAAGGTGTCAATTTCCCGACGCGATGCCACCTGTACTCCACTGTACCTCGTGGCCCAACACTGCCCGTCACTTCGGGATTTCATGGGTTGTGGATCCCTGATACAAGCGCTCCTTGGTGTTGAACTCCGAACGCCGATCTATGATTCTCCGACCCCATAGGATCTCCTGCCACCTATCCCCGCTTTAACCAATGGTTCCCTTTGAATCAGCAAATCGCTACTCACAATTTCAAAGGGTAAGCTCCTACCTTACCAAACGTCGAATGCCGATATGCGATGGCCTGCCTCTTTGGTCGCTTTCAAGTTAACTCCCTCGCAGCTCTTTCCGGATCCAATGGTCAATGGGAACTCGTGATCCTGTTCGACGATTTCAAGTCGTCGATTCTCTTCCTCTTGAAGAATATTTTATTCCACCACCTTCAACCTGCATGAACTCTGCTAGGGTCTGTTCCCACAACGAATCAAAGGAACTATCCCTCCTGAACTTTTCCAACCCTGACTCCTTCAGAGGTCTCTCGAGCACGTTCTTTGTACTCGACTTTCAGCCACTCTCAACAGTGCTGAAGTTTTCCCAAGTCCAGTGCACTCACAGTCATAGCAACCCGAATTTTCACTTCTGGGACATCCAGATTTCAATTCTTCCATATGATCACATACACAGCGTATGAAATAAATACATAAAAAGAAGTAAATATGCAAAGGCATAATGCCAGCAACACACAGAGAACCAACACATCCATGGGAATTTAATTAAGGCTTCCCTGTTCTCCTTTCCCAGACTCACCTCTGAGACTTAAATTCGACGGGTTCTTCACTTGCATGGTTCAAATAACCCAACGCACTTCCGATAGAGGAGAGTAAGAGTTTAACTGTAGAGCCCCTCAACACACCCTATGCGGAGGAATTCAACTGCACTCTATGCAGGAATCTCTTGGCTCGAACAGAGAAACAATTGAAACTCATTCTCACCTCTCCCCTAGATTTCTAATCTGCCATGAGATTACGTATGCAGCATATACAGTGAAAGCATAAAAAGACGCAAGCATGCAACAACATAATATCAACAACACACAGAGAATAATCACAGCCATGAAATTGAATCAAAGCTTTCTATTAATTCAATATCTATACATGGGGGTTCTTCACAAACTCTATGCGCTTCTCTTCTTGCTCCTCAATGCTAATGCTCTGCATAATCTAAATGCTCCTATCACAATGATACAAAGGAGGGTGTCTATACTCCGTTTTCCCTCTCGAAAGAAAAACTGTCTAATCTAGACTTAATTATTTTATCTACCTGCACTAAATCCTTTCTACTTGCACTAAATCTAATAAGTGCCTCAGCTACCTAAGGACAAGAGCTTATCTTCTCAGAGTCCGTTACAATGTACAAGGGTGCTCTATTATGAATTCTTTCATTCAAACGACAGCGCAACAGATATCAAGGTGATTCAAAATTTTGGTGTTGGTGTCATCCAGCTGTCTTTTCTTTCTCCACGCGCTGAATCGCTTGATGAGGTGTGAATGCTCCTGCATCATACTCCTCGGCTCAAAAAGATTTCATGGGCTCCTGTCCATGAGCTGTTGTACAGTGTGCCCATGCATCTGTATGACTGCCTCTGTCTCTCAGCTGGCATCCTCCACTGGGTGATTCTTCCATTTCACCAGGTATTCAAAATACTGCTTCCTCCTGGTCTTCCTGCCTACTCTTTTATCCAGTATACATTCCATCTAAGGCTTCTGTGCAACTGGTAACTTTTTCTGCCACTGGATCATTGGTTCCTCAGTGCCTGCTCCTGCATCCCTGTAAGGGTATAAATCTAAAATATTGAAAATCGGAGATATCTCGCTGCCTTCTGGCAGCTCAAGCTCATATGCATTTTCCCCGAATTTCTTCAGGACTTCGTACGGCCCAATCTTCTTCATCTTGAGCTTGTTGTATGTTCCCCTTGGGAGCCTTTCTCTCCTTAAGTGCACCAGAACCATATCTCCAAATTCAAACCGAAGCTGTCTCTTTCGTTGGTCGGCTCTGCGCTTATACTCTTGATTCGACTTTTGCAGTCACTGCTTCACCTCCGCGTGAAGTTCTTTCATCGCCTCAGCGAACTCTTCAGCCCTTGCGCTGCTAGTTTCAGCCTGTTCTGGCTCCCTGAGCTTAGATACTCCTCTCGGTTGTGTCCCATACAAAATTTGAAATGGTCTCTTACTGGTACTCCGATTCACCGAATCGTTGTATGCAAATTCCGCCTGTGGTAGGATCTGATCCCAACTGGTGTGATGCTCCGTCACCAGGCTTCTCAATAAATCCCCCAGACTCCTGTTTACTACTTCAGTCTGTCCATCTGTCTGTGGATGGTATGCTGAGATGAATGCCAAGTCAGTCCCCAGCTTCTTCCATAGTGTCCTCCAAAAATGGCCTATGAACTTCGTATCTCGATCCGAGACTATGCTTCTCGGCAACCCATGCAATCACATGATCTCTTTAAAAAATAAATTCGTGATGTGTGTCACATCGCTGGTCTTATGACACGGAATGAAATGTGCCATTTTCGAGAATCTGTCCACCACCACAAAAATGGAATCCACTCCTCGCTGCGTTCTCGGCAATCCCAAAACAAAGTCCATGCTAATTGCCTCCCATGTTCTCTCGGGTACAGGCAACGACTGATAGAATTCGGTGTTCTATTTTTGGCCCTTCGCATGTTGACATATCTTGCACTTGTCAACAAACCTTTTCACATCTGTGCACATACCCGGCCAGAAATATGATTCGCTCAGCTTGGCGAAAGTTTTGTCATGCCCGAAATGACCTGCTAATCCACCGCTGTGCTTTTCCTTCACCAAGTTCTCTCTCATAAAGCAATCTGGTATGCATAGTTGATTGCCCTTGAAGAGAAATCCATCCTGGATTAGATACTCCAGCCACGGGCTCCTATTCATGAGCACCGGATTTTCGGCTGCCTCGTATGCTTCACCGAAATCAACATCACCTGCATACATATCCTTTAGGTTCTCAAAACCCAAAGTCTTGACCCTGAATTCCTGCAGCAATAAACATTTTCGGCTCAAGGCGTCAGCTACCTTGTTAGCAGCTCCTGAAATGTGCTTGATCACGAAGGTGAAATTATGCATGTATTCCACCCATTTCGCATGCTTCTGGTTCAGCTTCTCCTGCTGACTTACAAACTACAATGCGTGATTATCGCTGTACAAAACGAACTCCTTGAGTATCAGGTAGTGCCTCCACTTCTTCAATGCCTGGACAATGGCATAGAATTCTTTGTCGTACGTGGAGTATTTCAGCTTCGCATCATCCAATTTCTCGCTGAAATATGCGACAGGTCTGTCATCCTGACTCAAGACCCCTCCAACAGCATACCCACTAGTGTCACACTTCACCTGGAAGGTCTTCTGAAAATCAGGCAGCACTAACACTGACTGCTCTGTTATCTTTCGCTTCAACAGATTGAAGCTCCTCTCAGCCTCGGTGGTCCACTGAAAAACTTTATGCCGCTTCTTCACAGTATCCATCATCGCGGCGCTAATTCCACTAAAATTCCTAATGAACTTCCTGTAGAAACTAGCTAAACCATGAAAGTTCCTTACCTCAAAACATTCCTCGGCGATGGCCAATTCCTGATTACTTCAACCTTCTCAGGATCCATCTTCAATTCATTCGACGATATTACAAAACCCAAATATATGAGTTATGTCTGCATGAAGGAACATTTCTTCAAATTTATCAGCAGTTTCTCCTGCTGTAGCCTCCTCATCACGATAGCTAAATGCCTCAAATGCTCAGCCTTTGTTTTGCTGAAAATTAAAATATCATCCAGGTATACCACCACAAATTTGCCAATGAATTCCCGTAGGACTTCATTCATCAGCCTCATAAATGTGCTTGGCGTGTTTGTCAGCCCAAACGGCATGACCAGCCATTCGTACAAACCCTCATTTGTCTTGAATGCTGTCTTCCATTCGTCTCCCTCTCTCATCCAGATCTGATGATATCCGCTCTTGAGATCAATATTGGAAAAGTAATTTGCCCCACTTAGGCAATCCATCAAGTCATCCATTCTCGGCAGTGGAAACCTGTACCTGATGGTGATCTTATTTATCGCCCTGGAGTCTGTACACATCCTCCAACCTCCATCCTTTTTCGGGCTCAGTACTGTTGGAACAACACATGGACTTAGACTCTCCCTCACCAGTCCTTTGTCCAGCAAGCCTTGCACCTGCCTTTTGACTTCCTCGTCCTCCTGAGGCGTCAACCTGTATGCTGCCTTATTTGGCAAACTTGCTCCAGGTATGAGGTCAATGTGATGACTCACACTCCGCACCGGTGGCAACGAACGAGGTAGTTCGTCCACGATGATGTCAACAAACTCTCCCAGCAGTTGCTGAATCTCCTCTAGCAAGTCGTCCACTCTTGTGTTTGTCAGGACAATTCTCGGCTTCCTAACAACAAAGAACTGTGGATCTTCATTCTTCTCCAGCTCTGTGAAAAGCTCCTTCCCACTCATGAGAAGTATCATGCTGCTAACCTCCGGCTTCACCTCCTTATCTTTTATCAGCAGTAATTTATGACTTCTTCCATCCTTCTCCAAGGTGTATGTGTTCATCCTTCCATCATGAACAACATTTCTATCATACTGCCATGGTCTACCCAGCAATACGTGACATACATCCATGGGAATGACATCGCACAGGATCTCATCATGATAATTCCCAATTTTAAATTTAACTAAGCATTGTTTAGTGACACTTACCCGGTGTCCTTTCTGTAACCACGAGACTTTATATGGACTTGGGTGCTTAGTTGTCTCTAGCTCCAATTTCTCCACCATCTCGGTTGAAACAAGATTGTCAGTGCTCCCACTATCAATTATGACTTTGCATTTCCTGTCCTTGGCTGTACAAGCCGTTCTGAACAGTCTGCTCCTCTGCACTGTGCTCTCCACCTCCTTCTCAGGCTTCAAAAGGATTTTATGCATCCCCAACGATCTTCCGTTGTCTGCATCTTCGCTTTCCACATCACGCCTCTACACCTCAGTGACGTGAGTTTTTCCTCTGTCTACCTTCCTCTCTGGATAGTCCATGGCTTTATGGTCGTCCTTACCACATGCAAAACACGTGATAACTCCTCCTTGACCTCTGCCTCGACCTCGGGTACGAGGAAATATATTCGCGTCAGGATATCCTCCTTGTTGATCATCTTGCTGCCTCCTCGGCTCAGTATTCTGCTGCCTCTGTTGTGAGGTTCCACCCCTTTCATCTTTTCCCTGAGGCCTCTTCCAATCCTCTTTGGGATTCTATGTTTTTTCTTGGGCAACTATCTTACCTCTGGGCTAGCTTCTGCCTCGCCCTCGCTGTCCTTTCTTGCGGCTCAGCTTCTCCTCGGCTTTTAAAGCCATCTGGTATGCATCCTCAATGGTTCGTATGGTAACCATGCTCAGTTCATCCTGAATATCATACCTCAGTCCATTCAGGTACCTCGCCACCTTTTCGTCATCACTCTCCCAGTGACTAGCTCGAATGTTGAGCTTGTAGAACTCCTCGGTGTACTCCTTCACCATCATCAAATTCTGTCTCAGGTTTTGCATGCGCCTGAACAGAGTGATCTGGTAGTCTCTCGGGATAAATTTCGCTTTCATCTTAGCGATCATCCGATCCCAGCTCTTTATCTTCTGTTTGCCTTTGCTGCGTCTATCCGCCTGCAG
>JZKD02S1672857.1:133114-158371 GCA_000966675.3 Picea glauca | reverse complement strand
TCTCACATTGTCAAAACATAGAGGTTGTCAAATAGGGAACTGAAAATCCTCCAAGTCAAGTGTTCCAATACCATAAGGCAGGGAGATACCTGTGAAGGGTTGAAGGCCGAGGTCCAGTTGTTCTGTGTGTTCCCCCTTGAGGCACCCACCTCTTGGACGGGATCCAGCCCGTGACCCATTTCTTAGGCTGAAAATCTAAATGCCGCACTTTGATCGAGGTACCTAGTGACCAACTTTAGGAAATCTACCTAGGTGGCAATTGTGGGCTTCAATTGCACCTTGATTGCATTTTGTGTGGCTATTGGGAAATATCGCCAGCTCTTTCGGGATATGCCCCCTTTACCCCTCATCATAACCAATTATTTCATCCTTCACTAGTTTCTCTTCCAGTGACTTCAGACCCCACTATTGAGTACTATTGGAAGGTCCAGTGCTATTTGAGAGGCAGGACATTACGTCTTCTAGGACACGAGCATTTTCTTTCTTTTTGATTCCCCACACGGAAAAAACCCATTTACCCACCTATATATGTTTCTTTTTCATGTATGATGCACATCTGATTACAGTTTGATTTGGATATATATATATTGTGTAAACATTTCAATGCAAAGGCTCTTGTTTCTATATTACTCTCACCACTCTTTGCACATATTCACACAGCTAGTCTGACAACATAGGGGAACCACAGAACCCCTGTCGTTCACGACGCTTGCTAAACCTCCCTCCTATCTTAGGGGGAGTGTCTAGTCATGCCCGGTCATCGACACCTCCTTCACACACTCCTGTGAGTGCTACTATTTTAGGATCATCTCTGCTTGGTTCTACATTACTTGGGTCCACTTCCCAAGGTCATCTGTTTACTCGCTTTCCTATACACGAAAGCGGGGGACCCACCTCCTCTCAAGGAGGAAGCACCAACCCACATAGCCCCCCTCAAGGGTCAGGTTCACAACACACTCACACCATGGCTAGAGCTAATCCTCCCCCCCCACTGCAGATGCTATATTTGGCCTCTCTCAACATACCGGATCTCAACAAACTCACCAATGATCCTATATTGCATGCTCCCACATGGCCTGCAATGCCCACCAAATTACCTTTGGACATACCAAAGTTTGAAGGAAAGGTAGGTGATGACCCTACCAACCATGTCATGACCTTTCACCTATGGTGCTCTTCCAATAGCATCATGGATGATTCCATCAGACTACGATTATTTCAACGCACACTCACTAGCCCATTGGCCAAATGGTATGTAGAATAAAAATCAGGGTCCCACGCAACTTTTGAGTCATTGGCCAAAGCATTATTAACCTTCTTCCAATTACCCATCCGCCACGAAAATGGTCTAGAACTACTTTCTAATTTCAAAAAAACCTCAGCCACACACATCACTGACCACATTCAAGAGTGGCGTAGGCGACGTAGTTTGTGCAAAGCAAAAACCACCAAGAAACAATGTCTCGACTGGTTTCTTAGATCACTTGTCTCTCTCCTCGGTAAGGATGTAGCTTCCACCTTCCCTCAGTCGGAAGAGGAAGCCATCAATAAGGCAAAACGGTATGACCTCATCTATGCACAGTTAGAATACTTATACACTTTACTTCTTGATCTTCCAAAACCTGTGCCATTTGGCCAAGACAAACCTGGGATGTCTCACTCAGCAGACGGACTGATTGGGGCCACTACCCACCACGGTCCACAACCCCAACCACCACCAATGTATGGAACACCTCAATAACCACCGGAATACGGGGGAACTTCTTATTACCCCCCACCCCCTTATCAACAACCATACCCTGTTGCTATACTTCCACCCATCAGTGGGCCACCACCGGCACCCCCCATACATCAACCTGTTCAAAAAAACTCTGGTCCCCCCTCTACCTCATCTTATAGTACTAGCGAAAGCACTATGCCTTCCTATGTACCTTACAGATCGTTACCACCACAGAATCCATACTTCCTATTTCCTGGTCCCCCACAACCCATGGCTGCCCCACACCCTCATGCGGGGGTGAATTTTGTTCAACCCTCTGTCATTCAACAATACCAGAATTTCGAACAACTGAATACGGCCAATCCAAACCATCCATTGAACAATTCCAAGAAGAAAGGATGGAACAAGAATAACAACAACCCAGGTCAAGGCAGGAATCAACCTCGGCAGAAACAACCCACTGGGGGCAACCAGAACCAAGGGAACCAAAACCCCCAAGGGGGAAATAATAATAAACACCAAGGGTGAAATAACAATAATGTTAAAACCATCTTCCCTTGTGCCCTTTGTGGTGAGTTTGGCCATTACACTCATCATTTCCCTCAGATCACTGATTTCAAATGGTTAAAAAACTCTGGAAGTCTTCCCCATTCTCCCACACTGCCTGCCCCTCAGCAGGAACCACAACAATATGTGCAACAACCCCCTCCCACCATGCTGCAAAATCCTATTCCACATCAAGGTGTGATAAACACCCAATAGGACACACAACATCCCCCACCTCAGATGGGAATATACCTCAACCCCAACAATCCAACAGATCACACAATTCTTCTCACTAGTGAGGAAGAAATCCTTCTGCAAACACATAATCGTCAGTATCATGCACCCGCTGAGTCTCCTCCTATCCCTCCAGAGACAAACCTTACACCGACGGGACCCCCATTATTGATTCCTCACCCTTCTGCCGAACCACCACTTCGCATCCCTCGCATCCCATTGCGCCAGAATGTCCACAACCCACAGGCTAGGGACGCTCATAACTATAGTTTGGTAGATGACTTAGCACAATCCCTAGCTACCATGTTAGTATTGGAGGTCCTCCAGGCCTGTCCTACTCAATGAAAATCATTACTTTCTACCCTGGGGGCAGTTTACCCCACAGATACCTGACTCATTACCTTTGATCTTGACAGCGGAGAACCTCGTCTTCCCGCCTTGATCGCTTTTCAAATACCAGTCAGAATACGGAACATCACAATTCATCGGTGTATCATTGATGAAGGTGCATCTACATGCATTATGTCCAAAACTGTATGGCAGAAGCTTGGTTCCCCTGAACTCATTCCCTCTGCTATCACCTTATGAGCTTATGATGGATGACCGTCCTCTCCTGAAGGGTTCTTCCAAAATGTCGTCGTCGAACTTGGGGGCAAGACTATTCTCATCAATATCGAAGCTATCGACGCCCCACTCGATTATAATATCCTGTTCGGTCGTAGCTACATGTAAGCTATGAAGGCAATAGCTTCTTCTGTCTTTCGGACAATGATGTTCCCTCACAATGGGAAGATCATTACCATTGACCAAGTCTCACATTATGAGCCTAACCCATCTGCCAACATCGATAACATTCTTCCTCTCATCCACACAAGCTACGATGCATATCCCCTCATCGAGATGGGTCCTGGGATTTTTAAAGATCCATCCTTGTTAGGAACGTATCATAGAGCACCACCACTCCTTCATCCCACCAATCAAGTATGCATCATATCATCTAACAGAACTCACACAGAGGATACCCTTCCTCTTATAGAGGCTTATGTCATATCTGACGTTCCACTCATCATAGAAACCCCCCCTCCAGAACCTCCTGGACACTCGTCGACCCCACCAGTCCACAATTCCACATCTCCCCAAGGACATGTTCCAATTTGGGAGACAGTTCCCCAACCCATCACTCAAATTCCCTTCTTTTACCCCCCACCATGTATCGAAGCTTTTCAGGAAGACGCAACACTAACACTACCTAATATGGTGTTAGCAATCCCAGTTTGATATTTACCCCCACCAGAGATGGTCCCTCGACCATCCCTTCCACCCCAAAAAGAAGGAATCCCCATGACAATTCCCATTCTTACTCCCACCACCCCCCACTCACTAACCCTCCTACCACAGCTAGGGGTCGAAGAAAGAAGAAGGATCCCACAACTCCACTTTCTCCACGCATCCCACCACCTTGTGCACTATGTGAAAAAGAGGGCCACCAAACCAAGAACTGTCTGTCACTACCAAAATTATAGAATTTGATCCCACTCAATCAAACTCCCCCACCACCCGCCACTACAGCTAATCCTGCCACTACCACCCCCCCTTCCAGTAGTAAAGGGTTGAGGACCAAATATGCTTGTGCTATATATTTAGAATATGGCCATTATACCCACCATTGCCCAGCACTGCCACACTTTCGGCAGACATTAGCCACAGTACACCAGAACTTCCAAAGAAACCCCAGTCCTACTATGTCCTCCTCCACCAATATCACTGACATCCGGTATGTAACCACTTCATTCAATGAATGTATGAGATGCCCTTTCTCTCTCTGCGATTCATTAGCTCATTTCACATACCAGTGTCCTATGATCCTTGAATACAGGCAACGCCAATTGACCCTGCGTCAATAGCCCACAGAGACGATCATTGACATTACCTTGTCACTAGCATCCCTTCAGGTCATTTCTCCCTAACCCGAGGCCCTTCCAACTCCTCCATGGTTCTTAGATGATGTATCTGAGGATTCACCCCCCAACCTCCCCAACTCTCCTGCTCATTCCCCTATGATCACTCCCCACGCAACCACCATGGGTACCCCTCAATACTTCAATATATGGTTTATGTCGAGTGAACCCTCACCATCTCCCAACATTGTTCCCCCTACTTCTCCATCAGGGGGAACCCACATGACCACTGTCACCGATATCACTCCTCACGACCCCTTGTATTCCCGTCACTTCCAATGTGATGAAGAAATACTCGAAGAGTTAAACCACCCAGACTCTCCCTGGGATGCGCTACACCATCGTGCACTCTTCTCTCCATAGGAAGTCCCCATGCCTCCTCACCAAAACCCCATTTACGCAGTCGAAACCAAGGATTTTATCCCATCAGGGCCTATCGACTGGTTCAAAAATCCCATCCCTGTCCTTGATGTTTTTGAAGAAGGCAACATGGCCAACATTTCCCCCACCATTAAAATTGACATTTCCATTAAAAATGGTGTCGTTGAAGAAATCACCATTGGAGTTGCTTGCACTCCTCAGGAAATCACCGCATATAAAGCCCTCTTCCAGGAATATAGGGATATTTTCGCTTGGTCATACACAGAAATGCCTGGCCTCGATCCCTCTATTGTCGAACATTGCATCGACACCTGGCCCGACATTACACCAGTTCGCCAAAAATAGTGACCGCTACACCCATCCAAATCCGTGGCTATCAAAGCCGAAATTGACAAGTTACACACCGCTGGGTTCATTTACCCCATCGCCTATACTTCATGGGTTTCCAACCCTGTACTCGTTAACAAAAAATAGGGCATTATCCGTGTTTGCACAGACTTTCACGATCTCAATCACGCATGTCCCAAAGACAATTTTCCAATGCCCTTCATCGATCAAATTATCGATGACTGCGCTGGCCACGAGGCTCTCTCCTTCATGGACAGATTCTTTGGTTATAACCAAATTCAAATTCACCCCACCGATTAGTATAAAACCACATTTACTACCCCTTGGGGTACTTTTGCATATTGTGTCATGCCTTTTGGCTTAAAGAATGATGGTGCAACTTTCCAATGGGCTATGACATACATCTTTCATGATCTGGCACATATCATCCTCACCTACTTGGACGACCTCATAGATCGATCCAAGAAATGCACCCAGCATCTTGATGATTTGCGCATCATCTTTCAACGGTGTCGTCAGTACAACATCCGCTTGAATCCTCTCAAGTGTGTGTTCTGCATCACCGCAGGGTGCCTCCTCGGTTTTATTGTTTCCCAAAGTGGTATTACCGTTGACCCCCTCAAAGTCCAAACTATCACCGAAATTCCACCTCCCAGGAATTTACGACAACTTCAGAGCCTACAGGGAAAAGCTAACTTCCTTAGATGCTTTGTTCTAGATTATGCCATACGTGCACACGGTTTCCTTCGCTTACTACGTCACGACATCCCTTTTCACTGGGACGACCACGCCCAACAATCATTTGACGATCTTAAAGCAGCGCTTTCAAATGCACCTTTAATTAGTGCACCTGACTACAATCGCAACTATATCCTCTACGTATCAGCATCCGATGTATCAGTAGTCGGTTTCCTCGTCCAGCTAGGTGATGACAATCATGAGCATGTCATTTATTATGTTAGTAAAAACCTCTCAGGGCCACCCTTGAAGTATAAACATGAAGAGAAACTTGCTCTTGCCGTCGTCCTCACAGTCCAGAAACTGCGCCACTACATTCTGCTTCGAACAACAAAAGTCGTCGCAGATTTCAACCCTATGCAATACTTGCTCAGTCGTCGATAAGTTAATGAAATTTTTTCTCAATGGATCGTTATCCTTCAGGAGTACGACCTCGAGTTCTCAACACCTAAGAGTAAGAAGGCCCTTGTTCTCGCCGAACTTGTCACGACCCTCCCCTTTGATACCACCAGTGCCACTGTCAACACCGACTTTCCTGACGAACATCTCTTTTACATCACTTCAGATGATCATTGGTATGGCGACCTCCTCGTCTACCTCCAAACTCAAAATTTCGGTAACCACCTTTCATGAGATGACCATCGTCGTATTCGCCATCAGGCCCCCTGCTACCTCTCATCGGAGACATCCTATATCGGCGGGGCGTTGACACCATTCTTCGTCGATGCTTGACTATTGATGAGGCTGATAGAGTCTTAAACGACTGCCATAGCGGTGCATGTGGGGGCCATCTTTCAGGCATATCCACTGCTCAAAAGATTATCCAAGCCGGTTACTTTTGGCCTAAGTTGTTTCATGATTGCATTCATGTCATGAAACACTGTGAGCAATGTTATCTCTACACCAATTAAGCCCAAGCTCCCCCCACTCTTCTTCACTATGTCATTACTGCCGACCCTTTTTGTAAATGGGGCATCGACTTTATGACTTGTAATCCTCCCTCCATCAATGGTCACAAATACATTGTTGTCACCGTTGATTACTTCATCAAATGGGAAGAAGCTATGCCCACTTTCAACAACATCACTGACACTGCAACACGTTTTTTCTTTAACCACGTCATATCCCACTTTGTAGTACCCCTCCAACTCGTTTTCGATCATGGGAAAAATTTCGAGAATGAGATCTTCGTTGAACTCTCATCTCGATTAGGATTCTCTCACAAGTGTGCCTCACCATATTACCCTCAGTCTAACGGACAGGTCGAGGCAATCAACAAAGTCCTCAAGACCATGTTACAGCACACGGTTAATAAACATAAAACCAATTGGCATCATATGTTATTTTCCACACTATGGGCTTACCGAACGGCTATGAAAACAACCACTGGTTTCACACCATTTCATCTAATCCATGGGGTTGAGGCCACTCTTCCCATCAAGTGCGAAATTCCCACCTTACGCACCGCAATTGAGCTCTTACTCGACACTGCTCCAATGGAGTAGTGCTTGCTGAACTTGGAGTCTCTGGATGAAGATCTTCTATCTTCCTTTTAGAACAACGAGGCAGCTAAAAAATGATCCAAGGCTACCTTTGATCGCCATGTCAACCTTCGCTCATTTCGTGAAGGCGACCTCGTCTTGGCTTATGATATCGCTCATGATACCTTTGGCCACGGAAAATTTGACTCACTCTAGAATGGCCCATACATTATCCAACATTGCCTCACCAAAGGCGCATACATCCTGGCCTCCCCTGAAGGCCTCTCTCTCAAAGAACCCGTCAATGGGTTGTATCTCAAGAAATTTTACGCTTAAACGTAGTCACTCTACTTTAGGTTATTTATTTTCTAGCATTTTTAATCTTTTTTCCCTCCCTCACATCTAAACTATCCTTTGTGCTATTGACAGATGCTTCCTCCACCAACCTACCACATTGGTTACGTCGACGGCGCTAGCCTGTGGACACAAAATCTCGCTTCGGCTGCTTGGGCTCTCTAGACCCCCTCCCATGAAATGCTCCATTCGAGCAGCATATGTTTGGGTTCAACAACCAACAACCAAGCCGAATACACTGTTGTCATTGGCCTCCTTGTCGACGCCTAGCATCATCGTGTTCATCACCTTAGCATCTTCCTAGACTCTCAACCAGTCATTCTCCATCTCAACAATGTGTACCGTGTCCGTGATCTTTGCCTCTTTCACAAATACCTGAAGGTTAGGCTTTCATCTCGACATTTTGATTCCATTACATTTACACATATTTTATGACAATTGAATCACATTAGAGATAACCTAGCTAATATTGTGTTAGACTGGCATATATCACATCAAGCTACACATACATAAACATCGAACACAAACCTGTCAAATCATATATATAGAATAGACATCATCAAAACATTAACCAAAAAACATGTAAACACCACATAGATCTCAAAAATGTATACTCATGTGTATATAGGTCCACACTGCTATCCAAATGTTTACATACAAAAAATACAGGTATCCGCAGGCCAATGAAGCACCTCGGTACAAAATGGGCTCACTAGAATATATAAAAAAAATATATACATCAAATGCATCAGAGCACCACTCACAGTGCCTCTAGAGCACCACCGCTTGCTCCTCCCTCAGGCGGTGGTGGCCCACCACCGCCTGCCGCAAGAAGTGGTGGTCCACCCCCGACCCTACCCCAGCAATAGTCGTCTAGTCGTCATCGTAGTTGCCACTGCTGCCCATTGTACTATGGCCCACCATGGTGGCGGCACCCCCACACACTGCTCCAGGAAAGCCTCATCCTAGATACGTGACCATATGCCCTCAGGCACATCTTGTAATACCATCTCCAGATGACGGCATATATACTCAAAATCAACTCTAGCTATCGTCAGCGGAGCATGTGATGGCCCATCACTAGGGTCATCAAACCGGTGCCTCCTTGCTGCCCTCTCTAGCTCAGTTGGTCGCACCATGGCCTTATCACGCCGACATCTCTCTCCCTATGATGGTCTCTCCAGCGCTCTTTGCAGCTCCACCTCGCGCCCGTGAGGTGCCACATCTACACATACAAACAAACACCAGATAGTATCAACATTTATATCATATACATAAGGCATGCTATATCAAAAAACACAAAACATACATATCAACATCATCAAATCAACGTACCTCGGTGGTCAAAAACCTCCCCTAGAGGTAGCACCATGTCTAGATCATCCCAGAATTCAACCACGGCATAGGGGTACCGGAGTATCACCTGCGGCATCTGCCGCCATACTAGCACCACCTCTGTCGTAAAGAAGTGGCCACCCTCACCACCACCATGGCCCATTAACACGATCGACCACCGCCTTAGTCACAGCTCTCGCACCCCAGGCGCACCCAATAGAATCCTCAGGCACAACATCGACACCTTCTCTAGAAACCACGCCACCAGGAAGGACCCGAAGGAAAAATCCCTTGTATATGTGGACCGACAATGGTTCAACTGCCCTACCATCCTGGCATGCAGCGTCAGCCCCCAGGCAAATTGCTCGTCAGCCAACACTCTCACCATCACCAACAGCTAGCCTCTAGTGATCCGCTGGGTCGCTAGTGACCCATATACCCTCACAATCATCGTTGCTATACAGTGATTCTCCAGGGAATCTATCGACCCTATGCTCACAACCGTCCCGGACATAAAGTTCTAACCTGAATAGTATCTCTGGCCGACGGTCGCCAGGGTCAGATCCCTCGGTAGCACCGGCTCCACCGGTAGGGTCACATCCTGAAACGGGAGCCCAATCAAGAAGTACACAGCCTCCTCTACTGTGAAGGGGATCTGCTCTCCTCACACAAGGAAGCAGTGGAGCTCAGGACTCCACATCTGAATCAGGAACTACAGGAGATACTCCTATGTACATATCAACGGGTACTCAAAGAACTTTAGCAACCCATAGGCTTCCAAAGTCACTCGCACCCCTGGGTCCTCAATCGCCATGGCATCTTGTAGCTGATACCAATATCGCTCTCACTAACCCACTGGCATCGTGCAAACTATCCACCTGTAGCCACAACAAAGAGTCTTATATCGACCCACGAGACCATCAACAACATCACAAAAATCAATTGTACACCCGTCAACTTTGCCTCTAAGGTGCGACTGTCTCACCCACAGGTGCACACACATGCGCACCTGTTCACTACATAGGCACGCACGTATGCGCATATGTTCGATTCACAGGCATGCTCTCAGGCGTGCCTGTTACCCACACAGGCATGCTCTCAGGCGCGCACTAGTGCACGCCTATGTAGGTAACAGCCGCACATAAATGTGCAGCTGTACAACTAACAGACACGCACCTAGCGCACGTCTTTAATTCCCTCACCTGTGCCCTCGTGTGCATATATCCGGTGGGTAGGTGCACACGTGTGCACACCTACTTTCGGATCGCCCGCGCACGTGGGGCCCACATCCCCAAAATCCCTTGTACGACCCTCCATACAGCCCCTGCCCAAAAAATGAAATCCTATTTCTATGAAGGATGATCAGACTACTAACCTGACGCTCACTAATCACCAATCGAATGCCTCGTCCTCTCTGAATCTCCAAATCTCCTCTGAAAACTGCTCGTCTAGTCACTATTGCAGTAGGTACAAATGAGGTGGCAATGTGGGCCCTACAGCTATATATAGGCCTTTTTGCCCAACTTCCACTCACGATTTTAGGAGCCCACGGTGTCCATTTTTTGATCTGTCTTCAGCCATGGGATCAACATCCCATCATCTACATCACAGCAGTCCCTAGGCCTCTTTTCATCCTAAGCCCCCGGGGCACCCTTTTTTCATATTCTGGCCAGGTACGCATGCACATATTCACGCTTATCAAATACATGCTCATATCTTCGATTCTCTTCAAATATTGTTCACTTTGGGTATTTTGTCTTCATGTGTGCAAGTACTTGATCATCATACATCGACAAAACCCCTTTAGGTATATACTCAGCACTGGCATGTCATCTTTCCCTCTATATCGCACTTACATTTCCAGTCACACCCTCTGACATTTGCCTCTAGGATCCCCATTCCCGGCTTTGTAGTACCCTCACCTCCATTTGCATTTTCGATACTGTTACCCGGTAGCATTCTTACCCACATGAGTCGTCCCATTCCTAAGCACCTTGTGACACTTCTGACATTCATGTTGTTTTTCAAAACCCTTTAGGGATGGGAGTCCCGCTAGTCTTACCTCATGTCGTGAATCAACCACATACTCCTCCTTATTATGCTAGCCTTCCCCATGAACTCCCAGATTATCTCTTCATGGTTCTATTTTTTTTTAACTGCACCTCCACAGTATCATGAACCCTCCATTTCCTCCACAATCAGTTTTCCCATTTGCAAATCTACCTTCATTTCACCTACCTCCTATAGAAACTCACCAATGGGGCCCCCTCCCTTCATCAGTTCTCTGTGAAAATTAGGCCCTACATAGGCCACCCATATCACACTGGGGCACCCATTTTTGTATTTGTACACTTCTCCCCAATTATTCATTATTTATTTGTACAAACGCCTTTTTTTTCCAGTCCTTACAGTACCTTTTTGTCGTCACCTTTGACGACCTTCTTACCTTTTTGGCCAAAAGCAACCCATGTCACCCTTGGTTGGAGCATTACTTATCATTTACCCTTGCTGGCATCATCCATATCTTCAGAGTACCCCATAGGTCACTTAGCTCTGCCCTCTAAATTTGTTCACCTTGTCTTGCCTCTGGCACAACTTATCCCCGGTCTTGTCGTCCCCCTAACACTCGACCTCATTGAACAGTTGCGTCCACTTTTGATCTCACAAATTCTCCAACCAAGGGCGGTCTTGAATCTTCCCACCTATTGACTTTGTCCATGTACCTCCTCCACTTACTCACCTCACCTAGTAGATTTCACGAAGCCATTTGCTTCTTGGAGTCGTGTCCCCCTTTTTGTCGACATCAACACAGTTTCCAGAAGGGCAACAGTATCTTGATTCTCATTACCCACTCAATGAGAGATCTCGGATGGCACAGGGTGACACACCATTGCTCCATGCTGTCATTGACCCCCATAACATTCGACGCCAACACTTTCTCATGTTGCGGTGGGTCTTACTTTGTGACTATTGCAATTAGTTCTTTTATTTTCCAAAGACCTCTGAACTTGGTAGGGCTATCAATGCCCATATAATCGTTGCTACTTATTACCGTGATCACTGCCTACTATTCAGAGCATGTTCATTTGCAGAATTGCCTTCTGCCTTTATTACAACCACCCCCTAGGGTGATGTAGGTGTCTACACCAACACTTCAGTCATCCTTTTTCAGAGTTACATGACACAAGCATGGGGCATGCCCGCCTCGTTTGTACACAGTTTTCTATTTTATGCACCTCATGGAAGGTCGGTTCCTACCGGTTCCTTTTTTCTCCAACGGATCACTTTGGACGATCCCACTATTTCTCTCTCTTACAACAACATTCTTAGTAGAAGAAACATTGATGGATTTCGGCTATACATCTACTCCTAACCTCATCCTTCAAGGGGCATCTGTTATCACTGAAATTTTGTCCGCACATGGTTACAAGAACTCAGCATAGTCAAACAATGATGGAGTCATTCATGGACCTGAATTAATACCATAGCATTCAAAAAAGGTCAAAAACTATGCAAAGTAGTGAAAAATTGAAGAGCACTATGCAGACATTGGGCACACGCACGCATGCACGGAACAGGAATGCATAAATCGCACAAAGGCGCACGATGCGCGACTGTTAGCGCAAAAAGCCGCACACCTGCTAAATGGTGCATTTATGAGAGTGGTTGGCCTCCCACCCACTTATGGTTCAGCTCCCAAGCTTATTTGACCCTCAAATCTGGACTGGATCCGACTGGTGGGCTGGTCAAAGACCTAAAAATGCCCTAATTGGCCTCTTTTCACACTACAAAGCAGTTAAACAATAACCCAAAGCAACGCTATAAAAAGCCATGAATGCACCTCATTTTTTCAAGGAATTCAAAGTAATGTTATGCTGCCTCTATTGTTTTGAGGACTCCATCCTTGTCAAGAACATATTGGCACCATTACATTGGACAATCCACCTCACCATTGAGTGGATTTGTAAAGAGTTCTTTCATCACCATTTTCCATTTTTCTTTGTTGTAAGAAGAGATAGTTAGTGGGGGTCCAAGAGCCCTCCCTTGGAGGAAGAAGGGACTCATAGTCCCCTTTCTTCTTGGTGCTTTGTTTTCACTAATAGATCAGCCTCAAACATTGGTGACATGGGTCTTATGGTTCTTTTTGTTTCTATGTCCCTATGCTCATGAATTTAGTTGTTATTGCATTTTTTAGTTTAATTCTTAATTGTAGTCTCCTATTTTCTTTCCCTAACTCTTTTCCTTGCAGTTGTCCTGCTCAGCAGACCCAACTGAGCTTGCAAGAACCTCTATTTTTCTCACCAAGGTGACAAAAGAGGTGCAACACCAATGAAAGCTATGTCCATGGCTCGCTGAAAAGTTGCCCCCGCATTCATCAATCCAAAGGGCATTTTAGCATACATGAAAGTGCCCCACGGAGTGGTAAACACTGTCTTTTCTCTGTCCTCATGTAGAACAGAGATTTGATTGTAGCCAGAGAAGCCATCAATCATGGAAATCCTGGATGCTCCTATTACCCTCTGCAATATACGTTCCATCTTTGGCAGGGGGTAATTGTCCTTCCTTGAGCTCCTGTTCAGGCTTCTAAAATCTACACAGAGTCTAATTTCCCAATTATTCTTCCTTACTGGGACCAAGTTGGCCACCCACTCTAAATATCTCAATGGCATGATGATCTAGGTGTGTAGCAACTTCTTCACCTCTTTCTCCATGATAGGCAACAACATAGGATTGATCTGCCATAGTTTTTGCCTAAATAGATTTGCCTCCTTTTTCAATGGGATTTTATGCTCGATAAAAAAAGTGTCATAAGTTTTGAGGTCTTCATAGGTCCAGGCGAAAACATTTGCAAACTCCCTCAATAACTCAACGTACTCAGCCCTTTACTCCTTCATCAAGCTTCTTGACAATTTGACAAACTTGGGTTCATTTTTGGTGCCAATGTTGCACTGAGTTGTATCAGCATCATCATCTAATATTTTCCCCTTTAATGCCACATCATTTCTATCAAAAAACCTTTCCAAAGGAACCAATCCATTTGGAATATGATTGCTGGGCAGCTGCACATTGTCACGCTCTGCAATCCTACTCAGAAAATTACCACCATCAAGCTTTGCTTCGGAAATAGGGTCTTGATCAATATGCAGTGCCGAAAATTCTTCAACTGTCTCCAAGAATCTTTTGATCTCAAGATCATCCTCAAACACCTTCCAATGTTTGACATTGTCAGGTATGGAGGGCCTGTATTTCACTTCTACATCATATCTGAATTTGGGTGGCAGGGGCACTTTGAAATTGCTTGCTGATGTAGCCAGAGAATCAGCCATTGTGTTCTTCTCTCTTGGAATGAATGAAATGTTAAATGCTAAGAAGAAACTGTCGATTAGGTCCCATACCTCATTTCTGTAACTCCTGAGTCAAGGATGCTTGGCCTGATAAGCATTTCTGATCTGCTAGACTATCAATTCTGCATCTCCAAACACTGCTACCTCTTGAATCCCCATTTCCTTTGTAGCTCTTAAACCTAAAACAAGAGCTTCATATTCTTCCACATTGATGGTTGTCTCAAACTCTAGCTTCTATGATAGAGATACAGTTTCCTGAACAGGTGACACAAAAAACACTCCGGCACCAGTGCCTTCCCTGGAAGAGGCTCCATCAAAGAAATTTTTCCAGACCGAGGTGATGGGGGGAGAAATTTTATGAGAAGTAGTGGGTTGCTTTCTGAGTTTAAGAAGAAGCTCGGGAGCATTAGTGAGCTGTAGTAAACTAGAACCTAGATTAGTGTCAAGAGAAAATATAGGATGGTTGGTAGGATTGGCTTCATTAGTGATTATGCAGGCCATCTGGGCTTCTCTGTACAGTCTCCTATGTTCCCCATGAAACACTAGAATAGTAGCATAAGTTAGGTCCATTTGCAGGGTTCCCCCAAGTCTTTTTATCCAAGATCTTGATAACAACATACCGAACTTGGGGGGAACATCAACCACTACAATGTCCATGACCACGCTTTTCATGGGCCGCTGAAACAAAGTCACAACCAAATCCTTGATGACTCCTAGACATTGAACTTTCTTGGAGTCAAAGGAATAGAGGTCATGATAGGCTCTGGTGACTTCTAGTCCTAATTCTTCCATGACAGGTTTGGGCATGAGGTTTTTGGAAGCCCCTAAATCCATCAAAAAGTTGTGCAACACCTTGTCATGTATGTTCAAGGATGTGTAGAAAGGAGGGGATGAATCATTTCTGTCTTCTACCATAGGACCTAGGATGACTGCAGGATTTTCATCTTGAAAATTTATTGAGTCTGTGATATGGCATGAGGCTTCAAATTGTAATAGTTCGGAGAGGCATTTTTTGAACACTTCATGTTTGATCAGTTCGGAGAGGGGCATAGGGATTCTGATTTTTTGAATTTCGTGCTCAAAGTTAAAAGAGGATGCAAGCTTTGGAATTTCCCTTACTTTAGGCACATGAATCTGGACCATTGGAGAGAGGGGTTGGGCCTTCTTACCTTTGTTGTTGTTTGCTAATTCATTAGCAGGTTTCTCCATTCTAATGAGTTGTTCAAGAACATCAGGTGCTCTTGTCTTCTTCTTGGATCTTAGGTTATACTTGTTCTGGATGTTGCTAGCCTTGTCTCCCTTGCTCATCTCATTTAGCTGACTGTCCATGAGAGACTCCTCATATGTTGATTATGTAAGGTGAGGAAAAGGAGAAGTATCTCCAAAGCAGTGGATTTCAGGATCAAGCCCGTCTATTTCCCCTTCTTCATCATTAGCTACAAAATTATTTTGAAGAGGGGCCTGAATCTTCTGATCTTCTCTGTCTCTTCCCCTCTGGTCCCTTTGTATAATCTGGGGATCATTATTGTTTGGCCTACTGAAATTTCCTTTGTTTTTGGTATTTCGAGGATTTTTTTATGTTTCCTTCCCCTTTGCCTTCATTTTCTCCATCTCTGTAGACAAAGACTTCACTATCTTGGTCAATTCGTCCACTTGAGGGTAAGGGACAAAGGGGCCAGAAGTTGAGGCTTCAAATATTCCCTTTCTTTTGTCTGCATCAGTCTTATTTCTCAATCTGTCAACTTCCAATACATTAGATCCCACTTCTATGGCCACATCTTGCATTTGAGCTAGGGAGGTCGATCTTCTCTCTCTCAATAGAAGGCAGAAGTCAAGGTCAAATACATTAGCATAAGAGATTTTAGTAGAGGCTTCTGTGGGTTTTATCTCGGTAGGGATCTTATTATACATCTTATTGAATCTTTTGGAGAAGTCAGAGACAAACTCTCCTTCCTTTTTCTTCAAGGACCCAAACTCTGTCATGTAATACATGAAATCTTTTTTATGTCCCCACTACCTCAGGAAAGTATTATCTAGAGCTTCAATCCCAACAATAGATCCAAGGGCCAATCCCCTAAACCATTTTCTTACCTCACCATCAAGGCTCTAGATGAAGACTCTCATCGAGACATCTTCATTTTCAATGTTCAGGTTGTCTGCATAACTGTAGAAGGAAACAAGGTTCTCTTCCATAGTTAAGGCAACAAGGTTCTCTTCCACAGTTATGTCCTCTTCCCCAGTGAATTTAGGCATATATTTCAAGTAATCTCCAACAGGGAGAGGATTCATAGGTTGAGGTAGGATTAAGGGGGCATATCTAGCAGCCACTATGGCATCCATTCTGTTTAGAGGGGGATTATCACCTACCATAAGAAAAATAGGTATAGGAGAATCAGGAGGAGATGAGGCTTGAATCAGAAAGACAGAAACTGAGCTGACAGGACGAGAGGGGAACAACAGAAAATTTGGAGAACAAGCTTGGGGGCTAAGAGGAACATAAGTTTCCCTTTCTTTAACAATAGTAGTAACATGAGAAGGGGTGGTAAAACCCAGTGTAGGAAAATATTCAAAGGTGTTGGGTCTGAAACAGGGTACCACCTCAAGGGAGAGGGGAGTGACAAGGTTTTCTTCTACCAATTCAAGATCAGGAGGAGAAAACTCAGCAGGAACACTCCCAAAATTTAGACTACGGGAAACTCCAACAGAAGGTAAATAAACATGATGAGATGAAGGCGTTGGAGTTTCTATAAAATCATGAAAATCATCAAAAATACCTGGTTTAGCAGTAGCAGTACCTCCTCCAGAGGACTTTCCCTTTCTGATAATCTTCTTTGGGTCAACTTCAGGTGGCACTAATGGCAACTGAGAGTAGACCTTGTATGTCTACCTCTAGAAGCCATGGCTGAAATAATGGATTCACTTATGGGTTCGTATCAATGGAGTCACCCAACGAAGTCACGTGAGTGGAGTCACCAGGTGCACAGTAGCAATCGCAATAGTTCTGATATCTGATGCACCTTCAGAATCAGTTAATCATTGTCGTTCAATCCTGGGGAAGATATTCAACTTCGTCCCCGACAACGACACCAGAAATGTTAGCGTCAAAAGTCACTCCTGGATTGTGGTAGAAGAAGAGCCCAACGCCCATCAGTTTATGTCACGAATAATTTAATGGGGTGGTCGAATGGATAGAGACCCAGGAAGGTATCGCTTTAACTCAGAAAATCGGGCCTGGTATGTAAAACAAAGGAGGTCTTGATCTAACTTCCACCAGTGGGTTGATTATAAAATGAGCAGATGGAAGACTTAGTAAGAGGGGTGAGAAATATTGCCTTGGGCATCAGGCCTTTCGACAGCTTGAGGGGGAAAAAATCAGAATACAAGATCCTCTTGGTTCAAAGTTTCAAAGGAACTGAAAGGTGACTTGACTAGATCTTCCAATTCCAAATCATTTAGTGTTGAGAAAATACAAGAACTAATTAGAAACAATGCAACTATAATAGTGATCCAACCTACATCATCCTATAACAGTGCAACTCAACTAGATCCTCCAATTCCGAGCTGTTCTAACACAGTGTTAATAGAGATATGGACAAAGGCTGACATTCATTAAACAAGAAGTCTCAAGTGCCAATACATAACCAGAGCAACCAGTGCTTTGTAAAACTTTACAATCGGGAACCTTGCTCAACCATTGACACTTACAAAAATGGAAAAACTTCCTACATATACTCACAACAAAACAAAAATATCAAAAAAGAGACATTGCATTAAAAACATTACGTTTGAATGTCTACTGGCAGTCTGCACATACAGTCTCTGAATGATTGTGCACTTATGACAGACACAATCAGACTCCTGAAAACCCTGCGGATGAATTGACATGCCTTTAATCCTTTGTCAGACTTTCCATTTATGGTGGAGACTATGTCTAACCACCTCCAACAACTTTAATAATTTCTTCCTTGGGATCAGTAGCAGGCTCGGTCAATTCTGCTTTTTGGGACATGGAGATCTTCTCACTCTGCCACCTGGATCGGCTGAACGGTCTAATGTATAAGGCACAGAGGCCGGTGCAAAGACTGGGGCACATGATGGTGCATGAACAAAGGTTAGGCGGGGATGATTTGGCATGCTCGGCATGGAAAGGGGAAGGGGAGTGATCAAGGAGATGACATGGGCGAGACAGATGGCAAGAGGGAGGATACAAGAAAAAGAGAAAAGGTGACAAGATATAATGGTAGAGAGGGGACAGATGTCGAAGGATAAGGAGGAGAGAAAGGAAGTGGGCCACGTCATGCGGACAAGTGGGGAATAGATGGTAGGGGAGAAGGTGGCACATGAGGTGACATGATAGGAGGGGGGCCCCATGACAATACCATTCCATTTTGAACCCCCCCCCCTTATTAAAGGAAGAACAACAAAGGGGGTTTGGAATCGTTTGAGCGCCATTGATATAAGTTCCCCAATCTCGACCGTTGAGAGATGCGCTCCCAATTCCAGACCCCCCCCCTCCGTTAAAGGTAGAACAATGAGGGGGCTCTATAATGAAACTTTGGCCACCGATCTAGGTGGGAAAATCTTGACCGTCCAAATCTGTCTGCTCATTAAAGTGATGCACCAGCCCTTTAAACTTTCGGATAAATGGGTTTTCCAAATCTCTCTTTTCCCCCAAGGGGACGCTTCTTTTAGGAAAGTACCCCATACGTGATTATGTGCTAACAATGTGGACATAGCCCTAGAGAGAGGGTGAACCACGTATATATTTTTGCCCTCTGTGATTGATGTTGTGTTCTTTGCCTTCTGTTATACTATTATTGCATTATTGTGTTAGCTCTGAGATATAACTTGCGAGGTAAGCTTAAGAGAGGTAAATAGTATCTAGTCACTGTGTGTTATTGTGCTGGATTCACTTTGCATTTCCTCTGGTTGTAGACACCTGTGCCCTGCAACCCCCTATTGCTACTTCAGGTGAGACTGCATATGCTTCGCAGGTGTTACTGAAAGGGCCAGTAGTTAGGGCTTGTTGGTGCACTGTTAGAGTTGAACATTGGGTCTACCCCTGTGCCAACACATTGTTATGATTTGTCTGGATGTCTCAGGAAACAAATAAGTTGTAGGAATGACAGTGTCTATAGGAACATCAAGATTTTGGCACATGTAAGATTGTTAAAGAATGATTCTATCTTGAGAATTTAATTCTCTAAAACACTGAGCTAAGACAGTTTCATCTAGTATTTCACTCTGATGGTTTAGAGGTAATTTTAACATTTTGGAGATCAACTTAGAATTTACCTCGAAAAGGACTAACCCATTCCTAGAAATAAGAGACCTCTAAGAAGGATTGTAATAAGAGACACACCAGCTTACAAATTCAAGAAAGTAATATTTTCGGGGAATAATAAACTTAGCCAATTCAGACTCCCATGCATAATAATAATTGACCAAATCTCTAAAAAATTTCATGGCTAATTGGTGTATTTTGAATAATTCAAAGGATAAAACAAGATTGAAAATATCTTGATCCTTGTCAACTAGGTCTTTCTCTTTGATTGATAAAGGCCTTTTGGTTTTAACTAATTGAGATGATTCCATCATTTAAATTAAAATGTTGGAGAACAAGAGAAATTTAAAATTTACTTGGGCTTGATTTACTCCAGAGGATACTCGGACTGGGTTGGCAATTCGCGCTGGTAAAACAAGTTCTCTCGCCAGCTTCAAAATTTCATAAACAAAGATTAATTACTAGAACTTCTACTTTTAACCTTTAAAAATTAATCCTAAATATGTGGTGAATAATTATTGGTGCGAAATAACTAAATTAAAATATTAAAATAAACTATAATATTCATTTCACCTTTTCCACATGTGATCTAGGTGGATATTGGTGGGCACCCACCTATTCCAACTGACTCCTCTTGTCCGTTTTAGTTCAACACGTTCTTTTTAACTTCTTAGTAATTGTGGGTTCTACACTTCCAAGGCTATCTAAATCTCTACACATCTTCCAGGTGGATACTAGTGGCCTCTCACCTAATCTAGCTGGCTTATTTTGTATGTTTTCATGTTAGAACATCTTGTTGTACTTCCAGGGTCCTTTTGGAGCCCTAAACAATGTTTTTTTATATCGCCACAATCAAACTGTAGGCATAGTCATATTTTGATGGTGTAATGTGTAGTTCTATGAAATACCTTTCCAATGGGCTATCACGCGCCTAAAACAGAGGTCGTATGCAAAAGTTACGACCTCAGAAAGTTGAGGTACCAACTTACCCATAGGGGCCCACATGAATTTTGACATTTCACGTCCTAAGGTTAGGTTTTTGGATGTCTAGGGTTTTGGAATTCATGAGTAATATCAAAACATCTTCTAGAGCCTCATTTTAATCATTCTTCTCATACGGATGCACGTAGCATCCAAATCTCTTCTTAGAGATAGCTACCACCATTTGAGCAAGTGTTTCAGTTTCTGTAGTTTTACTGTTTCAACCTATTTCATTTATTCAATAGAAGATATTGTTCACTAGATATCTATATTATTCTTTCTATCTCCGTGTTTATTGTATTCAGTATATTAATCAGTTCATTTCACTCCTCAATCCAGATCAGTGGTATCAAAGCGGTCTTCTCTTCATTTATTTTTCTTCGTGCGTGTCCCCGACAAGATCTGGGTACAAGAAGTTGGGACTCGAACCAATCAATTCATTGCAATATCGGTTGCGTCGAGCCCAACAAAAACCCATGGGGGATGAAAATAAAGATTATGGAGAAGGATATCCTATTAAAATGTTGCTCGAGGAAGCCCTCACATGACAAAGGAACAAAATGATGGAAAACTTTATGCAAATCCTTCGATGACTACCCACAGGAGAAACATCTTCATCAAGCGGCCATGCAACCCCCTTCAAGGTATAGGTAAATTTTGATATTCCATTATTTGAAGGACTTATAGATGGAGATGTTATAGATAAATGGTTGAATTTGCTCAAAGGGTATTTTTTCAGTCCACAATTTTTTCGATAGGGAAAAGATTAGGTTTGCACTCCTCAACGTCTCCCCCCATGTCAAGGACTGGTGGGATACTTACTCTGAGCAAAGGGCCGTCGAGGAATCTACAATATTTTTTGTTTCCCCTACATGGGATTCCTTCCGAGATGCCATTAAATAACAATACTACCATGTTGGAAGCTACAAGGACCAGTACACTGGATCGACCACCTTGCATCAAGAAAGGGACCAGACAGTACCAAATTTGACCAATATTTTCCATACCCTGTGCACCAAATTGGGTATCAAAGAATCTAAGAGACATCTGGTGATCAAATACTGTGGTTTCTTGCATAGATACATTCAAATAGAAATGGATTTTTTGGACATCACCTCATTGGGCATGACTTATAGATACATTGTCAAGATCGAGAAGAAATTAGAGCAGAAGAGGCGAGAGTTTGTATCTGCAAACTCCTCATAGCCAAAGTAGGGAAAAGGCACCCCCCAACCACATAGAAAGGGACTTATTCACGATGGCCACTGTCAATAAAAATAATCCAAGCCACAACACAAGAAGGGCAATGAGAATATGAAGAAGGACATGGGAAAATGGTGTGAGCACCATAAAATCCATTGGCACAACACTAAAGAATGTCGCTCCAGGCAGTCCCTCGTGTCCGAGCTGAAGACTTCCAAGTTAGAGGAGATTCTGATTCTAAATAAAATCCAGAAGGATGGAAGTGGATTATCAATGTATAACCTAGTGCTACTTTTTCTACCACCAAATTCCAGCCAAGCAAACCAGAAGAACTAGAGGAAGGGAAACACTTCTTTCACTCACAGATGTGGGTAAAGGGGGTTCCGCTTCATTTCATTGTCAATAGCGACAATCATAAGAACATGATATCAAAAGAGGTCATCAAGAGGCTAGACCTACCAATGACACCGCACCCACAACCCTACACCATCAGTTGGCTTCGCCAAGGGATAGATCTTCGTGTCAGCCAACAATGTCGTTTTCCATACGACATCAAGCCTTTCAAAGATGAAGTATTGTGTGATATTTCTCCCTTTGAAGTTTGTGATGTTGTTTTAGGACAACCATATTTGTGAAAGCATCATGCTGTGTATGAGTCTAGACCCTGCAGTTTTATTATTACTTTGGGTAGAAAATTGTACAGGATACCAGAGGTAGCATCGCCTACCGCTATTTCTTTAATCTTTGATCATAAGCAATGCAGTAAGGTCATTTCAGAGAACGAGAAGTTTGTATTCTTATTGATCCATGCTCACAGTAAGTAGAAGGTCGCCACCACATCCGTGGCCTCTACATAGAACCTCTCTTTACAACAGAATCAAGTGGACGAGAACATTGAAGAATACCGAGGCATCTTCTCCTCACCCACTGGGGTATCAATGCACTGCCAAGTCAAGCATCCAATTGATCTAATCCCTAGTGCAAATCTACCTAATGGACTAGTATATCATCGCTCATTGATGTAAAATGACAAAATCAAGCATCAGATCTAAGAGCTTCTTCAAAAGGGGCACATCAGACCCAACACCTCCCCTTGCGGAAGCACGATTGTATTGGTGTAGACAAAGGATAGGACTTGGTGACTCTACATTGATTACAAATCCTTAAACAAAATCACAGTCAGGAATCGATACCCAATTCCCAGGATTGATGACCTTCTTGACCAGCTCAAGGGGGGAAATTTCTTCAACAATATTGACCTAAATTCTGGCTACCGCCATGTTCCCATATAACCCACTGATGTATGGAAGACAACCTCCAAATCTAAAGAATGTCTCTTCGAATGGCTGGTCATGAATTTTGGCTTAACAAATGCACCAACCACTTTCATGAGATTGATGGATGATGTATTGAGACCCTTCGCCAACTATTTTGTGGTGGTATATTTGGATGACATCCTCATCTTCAGCAGAACTTGGGAGGAGCACATGCAGAATATTCAGTAGGTTTTCAACACTCTGCGGTAGCACAAGCTATATGCCAACTTGGAAAAATGCTCTTTTGGCATGAGCAGGGTCCAATGCTTGGGCTACATTGTTGATGATCATGGGGTGCATGTTGATCCAACTAATATCCAGGTCTTCCATGACTGGCCAGCCCCGAACACACTAACTGAGCTTCAGAGCTTCTTGGGACTGGCCAACTTCTACCAACAGTTCATTTTGGGCTTCTCCCATATTGCATGGGCCCTCAAACAGGTGACCAAGTGTTATAGAAAGATTTGCCTCACCATTTCTATCTTGCACAAAGGGCCTTTTTACATTTCCATATGTAGACATATCATCCATTTTTGATGAATCTAGAGATAAAAATATACATTTTTCCACATATACGCTCCCTAACTGCTATGCAAGATGCGTATAAGCTTGCTTCTCCACTACAAATCGCATATATCAGGATTTGTGCCAGAAAATACAAAATGAGGTCTGGTTTCCATGTCACGATAGAAGATCTCTGATCCTTGGCCTTCTATATACTGGAAACATTCCAACTTGGCCCTTCAATTGCATCCTTAAGGCTATAAGAGCACAATTTCGAGCTATGGAAAAGAGGAGAAAGCATTCAACTTTGAGAGCAAAGTTACTCTGGAGAAATTACTTCATATTGAGTCTGCATCTCTTTGTCCCTCAAGTCTGAACACAATGTTCATCCCCCAAGTGCTTTCCCTATTGCTGAGAGAACCTCATTGCCTCTTTTCTATGAGCTTGCCTTTGGTGGAGGATTGAAGTGGTGGAGACCTAGTTGGAAGGAACTTGGTTTCTTGGTTTTGAACCGTGCTGACACGGAAGTCTGTAATGTTGTCACTTATGCTGATCAATTATTAATAGAAATAATCCTTTCCCATCCTATTGGTATCTTGAAAATATATGATTATTATCCATGGGTGTGTTTGTAATGTTTATTAATGGATTATGCTATCTGATGTGCTAACCCCTTTTATATCATCACTGTATACTTTCTTTTCTTGTTTGTTGAGAACTTCTTGCAGGTATAAAGCTTTGGGACAAAGTTCTCAATGGTGGAACATCATAAAACATTGGATCAAAGTAGGCCTCTTTATTATATTTCACATTAGTATATATAGCATATGTTGGAATTGAGTTTATTGTTGATTAAGGTTGGTTGTCATTGATGTCAACCCTTGAAGAAAGCCCCTTAGCACAAAGGTTTGGGTAATGGACCCAATATTGTTTGATGTAAATATTACTCATTATTTTTTTGTCATGGTTGATAAGAAGTAAATATGGATGAACTCCAAAGTGGTCCCCTTATGGTGAAAGCTCTCACGGGAAGACGCTTTGTGGAGTAAGAGAACCCATGCTTAATTATGGAATAATGAGATGAAGGAAAGTGAATTTGTCATTTCCAGTGGTATGTGAAACATTACATAATTCCTCATGGTTAGAGAGTTATGGCCATGAGAAGTTGGAGACCCCAGGTTTGGGTAATGGACCCAAGTTTGCTTGATGGGTAACTATATGATTTATGATATATTTTCAGATAATACTATTCTATATGGATATTACATGTCATGCCATTTTTGGTGGTATGTAGAAAATCACATAACTCCTCATGGTTTGAGAGTGATAGCCTTACGAAGTTGGAGGACCCTCATATGTCATCTAGAAGCCCCAAAAGGTCAAAGTAGTTAAAGTGGTTTAAGAGTTTTTAAAGGGAAAATAATAAAGTGAAGTGATGAGTGTATTATAATTCAAAGTGAATACAAAATAAATTATTTCAATAATAAATTTAATGGAGAAATTAGAAGTGGACCCAACCCTAAAATAAG
>JZKD02S1672857.1:99518-125764 GCA_000966675.3 Picea glauca | reverse complement strand
GTACATACTTGGTACATGGTTGGATGCACTTTTTTATGGTACAGGTTGATTATAGGTTGGTGCATGGTTGATGCACTTGTTTATGGTACAGGTTGATTACAGGTTGAGGTACAGGATGATGCATGGTTCCGATTTATTGGTACAGGTTTACAATGGTATATCTCACAGTGATAGTGTGACAGTGGTTCTATCATTCTACTTCTACTCTAGGGTGGAAGGATGGGGCAATGACAGGTGGTTGTAACCACCTTCCGGTTGTATCCGGAGAACATTGGGGGTTGTAGCCTCCTTCTGGTTGTAGCCAGAGAATTGGGGAGTTGGAGGTTCCCTCAGGTTGTAGCCTGAGAAACTGGGGGTTGGAGCCTCCTTCTAGTTGTAGCTGGAAAACAAAGGAAGTTTGGTGCTTCCAATTAATGTAATTCTTCAAGACATATAAGAAAAATCATTCTGTGGTTTTCTCTTGATTTGGGTTTCCATGTAAAACACTGGTGTACTGTGTATGTGTGTGATTGTTTATTTCTTACTACTCATTATTGGATAATAATTCTACATTGATATAACATTTGAAGAAAAAGGATTATAATTACACTATTACCGATTCACCCCCCCTCTCAGTAATCCAACATTTATTTATGCAGTCATACTTGTCTATTGTGGTTTACCCTTGTCCATAGAGAGTTTTTCCCTTGTAACAGAAATGGTGACTCCACTGGGGAGAGATCTTCCTTCTAAGAGTTGAAGTACTTTTTCTTCTTACATTGCTCTTTTTCCTTTGTGTTTCTTATCTTATCACTACTTGACAGATTTTGTTCACTCTGTGTCTGAGTTTTTAGCCTTTTGCCCTTACCTAGCCTTGTTTTAAGGCATATACACCCTTTTTCCCTGACAGTCACGTATACACGTGTGTTGTCTCACTGCAAGAAGCATATATACACTCTGTTCTCCTAAACAGTTGTGTATACCACTTCCCCTTTCTTGTTTGATTGGTTGAGTGACTATTGGGTGGGATTTGAAGATTGTTGAGCCTTCTTAGGTCTCTGTAGTGCCTGTTGAGATTATATGGGATGACAGGAAGCCTGTTTGGAGTTGAATTTTTGGGCGTAGTATTTCTCTTTGTTTTCTATTTTTAATTTGTCCTTTGTTTCTGGGCTATTTTCTTGGTTTCTTGGTATTGTGCTTGAGTTACTTCTTTTATAGACAGTAGAATTTATATATCAGGTTTCTTATCAGTCCATGTGTTTTCTTTTTAGAATATTGAAAAAAAAAAAAAAAATAGGCATTTTGCATTGGTTGGCATTTTTTTCTTTGTATGTTTATCATTAGCTTAGCACATTTAGCAAAAGATTGCATTTTACTTCTAAATTGCAGAGTTGAAATTGAAGATTGCACTGTTTTTTATTAGCATATCATTCATTGAAAAGTTAAAGATAGACTTTGCATTATATCCATATTTATTTCCTTCTAGAGTCATAATATCATGAGTTTCACCTCCATACCCTTTTGAGTAACCATGGCCACTAAAATTTACGCTTTAAACTAAAATTGATTAGTCACGATTTTATTTTTTAGGGTGCACAAACTAGCCTAGGATTTAGTGCCTTGGAATAGGATTTTGTGAGTAAACTTCTCCAAGGCAATTAAATCAACATATGTGTCTTGGACAGGGAGTTGAGAAGTCCATTGTATAATTGGTAATATCAAGAGGCTCTGCTCACACAGGAGTTAAGCACGAGTTCGCGTGAAGTTAGTTGAAGGGATAACCCATGGATACTCACCTAGCATTAGAGATATTTCTGTGGATTTATTCGTATTTGGGGATCTTGCTAGTGCCCATACCTCTGTGAGAGGTGGTACTTTCAAGGTTTCGAGCTTTGCTACCCTGCCCATATGGTAATCCAGACGTATGATTGTTCACCTGTGCATCAGTTATATAGTGTTTTATTAGTTGCTTGACTTAGGTATCTCATAGGTTACTTGCAGTGGTTATTATGCTTGTATCCTGAGTCAGATAGGGGTCGGACAACACACAACCTTTATGGAAGATTACCTCTCCGAGGGGATCTGACCGACTGGTTGTTAAGCCTATGAGAGCCCTTATAAATGATTATGTTACCTCCAAACTTTAGCAGGGAGTCTCAGGTCCCTCTTGGACGAGGCATACCTTCTTTAGCGAGGGAGGCCACTTAGCCACTTTAGCCTGTTTGCATGCATATTGGCCGTTTGACTTTTTGGTATGCTATTTGACTACTAGTTGGCCATAGGAGTTTGTTTTTGGTTTTATTATCATGGATAGTGGAGTTCCTTTCACTTCTCCATTCACCACTACCCACTCCATGATGCCCGCTCATTTCATGGGGACAGACCCGTATGTTTTTTACAATGGTATGCACAATTACAAAGCTCAGTCCGCACCTTGGGTCTCTAGTCATTTTTCTGTTGATATACCTTCCCACGTACAACCCTCTCCCTGGTCTACATATATGAATCCTAGCATTGGACCTAGGGGCACCATAGCTCCCATGCCCACTTCTTTGTTTGATATGAGTCGTGTTCCCATGGGAGGTTGGAACCTTCCCCCTTATGGAACCAATACTAGCTATGCTCTTTCAGGAGTCAGTGCTTAGATGGGTGCTTATTCCACTTATTACACTCCACCCATGTATCTTTCATTTGCCATGTCGGCCCCTTCAAACACTTTTTCTATGACATGTCCTCAAGTACCCCCAGGTCTCTCATATGGGGAAAATCAATTTTACAGTTCAGGCTACCCTTTTTATGGGACCCCTTCACAAGGGGGAAACATATATCCTCACTTGAATAATTCCTATCCTACCTTGGTCTCTTTACAAACCTCAGTGATGATGCCTATCCAGACCTCTTCAGACCACTTTGGCATAAACCACCATGTTTCTGGGCAAGGACAAGGTGTACACCAGGATCCTTTTTGGCCTGTAATGTTTCAAAACCAATATTTTCTGGGACCTTGGAATCAAATGCCACAATCTATCGCTAGTCCAGCCACTGTCAGCCATACCGGTGCTCCATTTCCAACCTCTTCTAGTCATGTCGGAGATGGGTCGGCATTTTCTACAAATTATGTCGACAAATTGCTCCCAACCTCTTCCAATTATGTTGGGGGCACCATCCTCTTCACCCCGAATCATAACCATGTCACGTCGCCAGCTCCTATTCATCATACAAGAGATGACTCTCTTTCCTCAGTTAGTCCCATCGAGAAGCCTAAACGTCTTAGACGTAAGCCTAGATTCCTTTGCAGGACTTGTGAAGGGATTCATATTACTCATTTGTGCCCAGTGACTGTCGAGATACCAAAGGCGTGGGGCCCGCCCAAAATCCCTTCGGATTTTGAGACACCCATGGTTTCTCCTCACACCATTTCCCCCTTAATGGTCCCGATGGCCCCACTGCCAAGATCTTCCTCCAACCTCACCCCCTTCACTGAGGGTGAAGCATCTCTTGCCCCCGTTACTATGCATCCTCTTCAACCTATAATTGAAGAGGTGACTACACCAGTGCAATCGCTGGTCAAACCAATTCTCCCTGAAGAGAGTGATGCACCTTCCAGTCATATCATCAACATTCCAAGTCTTCCCCCTTATGAACAAGAGAGATTTATTCTTCCTTTGAATACTCTCCCTCCAAGTCTTGCCGAGGCCCCCTTCGATTGGGATAACCCGATGGGGCATCCCATACCCCCACCTATGTCTTTTTCACTAAGAGACATTATTCGAACCATAACAGAGACTATGTACTCCGTTAGCACTTTCTCCTCCTTGACTTGGAGAGCTTTGGGCTTTCCCAAGATTTTGTCAGCTATTCGCAAGGTACTGACTATCGACATAAGGTCAAGTCAGGAGCCTTGGCCTCCCCTTTTACATGTTGATTAGAACAACAAAAATGAGTCTCAAATAAGCTCTTTTCCGACTCGTCTAAAAAATGAAAATATCGTCGAGTGATTTGTCCCTTTCACACTCGTTAAAATTGGATTTGAAAGGTTACGAGTCCTAGTTAAGCTCTTTTTCGACTCGCTATCAAAAATAGAAAAGATTGCTGAGTGAACTTGTCTTTTTCACACTTCTAAATTGGATTTGAAAATATGTCTATTTGGCACAAGTTTACCCCTTTTTCACACCAAGTATACTAAAAGATATAAAAAGGGACATTTTTTGGCTTTAAGTTGTGATTGCATCGCATGCCCTTGCTTGCAGTATTGAGCCTTTAGCCAGTTCTCACTTTGCATTATAAACTATTGCCTAAGCAGTTTTCATCCTCAACCAAGCAGAGCCTTGTTTATATCCTTCGCAATTTGACACCCTATACCCTAGAGGGAACATCACCCCGAGTGTCCATCTCCCACATGCATCTCCTTGCATTGAGGATAGGTATGTTCCACTGCTGGAACTAGTTTTTCTTACTTGCGACACTTGTTCCCTCCTCTATATCATAGCATTCATTTGTCATGAAAAAACAAAAAAATATGGGCGGGAAGGGAGTACTATATTGTAATTGGTAGTAGTCGTGTCACCTTTGAACATAGCACAAAGTTATTGAGTCCTCGTGTCATCATAATTTTGGGTTTAGCATGGCCTTAGGAAGCTGATCTCGCTACAGAGTTTTCTCTACTAACTGGTTACTCTTCCAGTCCCTATAGAGAAAATTATGGATGCCTCCTGCATCTAATTGTCATATCATTGAGTCTATCCTACCAGAGTCCACCATATGTCTCATGCTCTTGTTCAAAGGAAGTTTATCAACCTGTGTCAACCACTCCTCAGAAATATTGACTTTGCATGTCATCCATACCCTCAATTTGTCTCAGAATCACATCATACTTTGGTCTTATCATGCACCCTAGCCCTACTTTCATCATTGGTAGGTCACCTTGAACCCAACAATCAACATTTCATCATCGGTCATTGACTGGGTGGTTTCCCTTGTGTTCGATGGTAAGAAATCTATTCACACTTTAGGATTCGTGCAGTGTCTTGGATGCCATTAGCCTTATTGGTGGTGTCCTCTCCTTTGTCATCATTTTTTCATCATTGGCTGCTATTCAGAGGGTCCTTTTCGTGTACCGCTTGCATTTGGAACATGTGAAAGATGCATAGGGTCGTAGGTTTGTGAACTTTTTCTTTGTCCGATCTCCACCAAATCATGAAGCTCCTTCTTTGTTCCTCATGTTGACTGATGAGAGATGCCTCAATGATCTCCTTTCAGTGGGTCTCTTTCCATCGACCTCAGCTCATTTATTCTGGATATGGGACCTAGAGTTTTATGAGTACCTTGAGGCTTCCATTCATTAGTGGAAGTCTCTCTCATCATTGACAGATGGGAATACATCAATGTCTCTTGATCAATTGATCTCTCAAGTGTTCAACACCAATTCCTTTATTTACATTTGTAGAGATGTACTTGGTGCCTTGATACCTACTTTCATTATTGGTAGGATGTCTCATGTTTGTTAACGGTATACCTCAATGACTGGTAATCAAATGATGTATCATCGTGTTCGAACTCAACTCATTTATTCACATGATGTAGACTTGCACCATTGGCGGATAGTGTAGAAGACTTGAAGACATCACTATGTGGTCATATCTTTCCTGAGATGTTGCTGCCATTTCATTGGACCAGTACCTATTTGACTTCGGTAATCATGGGAGATTAGATTGTACTCCATGGTATACAAATATCTTCAGATTGATTTTGAGACTGGTTTCACTGGGCCTTGTTTGTGACTATGACAACTTTTGGCATGTAATCGCATTTGTATTTTCCTATTCATGGCCAAGAAAATTTGTTTGGTATATTTTCCACATGGATATGCATTGTATTCTTGGCAGCCATGTATGCAAAGTCAATACATAATGTAATGAGCAATTGAGTTCATCCAGCTGGTTCTCTACCACTCCACTTCTGGGTTATTTATAATGTATTTTGGCCATCGCAGATACTCCTCTGATCTCACACATTAGGGGCATATGTTATAGCAAGATTTGCCTCACCATTGCTATATTCCATAGAGGGCCTTTTTCCATTTCCCTATGCAGACTTATCATCCCTTTTTGATGAATCCAGAGCTAAAAATATACATTTTTCCACATATACACTCCCAACCTGCTGTGCAAGATGCGTATACACTTGTTGCTTCACTACAGCTCACATATATATGGATTTGTGCCAGAAAATACAAAATGAGGTCGGGTTTCCATGTCATGATAGAAGATCTCTGATCCTTGGCCTTCCATATACTAGAAACGTTCCGACTCGGCCCTTCAGTTGCATTTTGAAGGCTATAAGAGAACAATTTCAAGCTATGGAAAAGAGGAGAAAGCATTCAACTTTGAGAGCAAAGTTACTCTGGAGAAATTACTTCATATTGAGTCTACATCCATTTGTCCCTCAAGTCTGAACACAGTGTCATCCCCCAAGCTCTTTCCCCATTGCTGAGAGGACCTCATTTCCTCTTTTCTATGAGCTTTCCTTTGGTGGAGGATTGAAGTGGTGGAGACCCAATTGGAAGGAACTTGGTTTCTTTGTTTCGAACCATGCCGACACAGAAGTCTGTAATGTTGTCACTTATGTTGATCAATTATTAATAGAAATACTCCTTTCCTGTCCTATTTGTATCTTGAAAATATATGATTATTATCCGTGGGCATGTTTGTAATGTTTATTAATGGATTATGCTATCTGATGTGCTAACCCCTTTTATATCATCACTGTATACTTTCTTTGTTTTTTTGTTGAGAACTTCTTGCAGGAATAAAGCTTTGGGTCAAAGTTTTGAACGGTGGAACAACACCAAACATTTGATCGAGGTAGGCCTCTTTCTTATATTGCACATTAGTCTATATAGCATATGTTGGAATTGAGTTGATTTCTACAGTCATACCTGTCTGTTGTGGTTAACCCTTGTCCATAGAGAGTTTTTCCCTTGTAACACCAAGGGAGGTGGCAGGGAAAATTTTGTGTGGGGGAAGGAACAACAATGAGCATTTGATGATCTGAAGCATCGCTTGTGCTTAGCTCTAGTACTCTTCCAATACTCTCGTTTTTTACCATTTTTGGGAATTCGACAGGCTGGTCGAAGACGGAGCGCCTAGGTGAAGCAGAGATCGCAGGATCTCACCCCTTTTTGTGGGATTTTTGGGTTTTAGGGTTTATGTAATGGGTATGGGATGTCGGCCCATGGTTTTACCCATTCTTAGGCCCCTTTTGTAATGTATAAATATATAGCTAAGCAATGTAAGAAGTAGTAGTGGGATCTATGTGATTGTAGAGGTCATTGGCTTAGTGCATGACTAGTTGGCTTTGTGCAGGGACAATGTTAAGACTTGTAGAGCTAAGTGCAAGTGATTGTAAGAGGCTTTGTTCCTTGACCTAACTAGGGGAAGGAGGATATGGTGAGGTGCACGTAGATCTCCTGTCCTATGCAGAGTTGGCTCTGTGGCTTGGTGCATGTAAGAAGATTGAAAGAGACTAATAAGAAGAGAAGAAGAGTTGGTGGACGTAGCCCCACACTAGGGTAAACCACACATATCCTGTGTTATTGTTCTTTTTGCAATGTTATTTATGTTATTTATGTGTTTATCTTGATACATGATAGGTAGATCCATTAATCCTTAGTGCTTAGTATATGAATGAATCTTATATATTCTTTGATGCTATGTGTTGAATGATTAGATATGCTTAGATCTTGAGTAATATTGCACTGATCTATAATAAGGGTTTAACCTGCGATGTGAATCAGGGTTAAATACTAATGAATGTTATTGTCTAAGTGCTCTATTAAGTATTGTGATCACAGATCTATGTCCTGTCTAGGTTGTAGACACTTGAGTTCTGTAACCCCCCCTGCCTTGACCTCGGGTGAGACTTCATCTGATTCGTAGGTGTCTGAAAGGGCCAGTAGTTAGGGTTTTGTTGGTGGATTTTTGAAGCATTGAACCCTGGGTCTGCCCCTGTGCCAACAAATGGTTCCATTGTTGGGACATGAAACTGTGATTGCTAGGAACTGAGGAAAAGAGAAAACTCTGTGCGTAGATCTATCGTTATACTGCGCAATAGTCTACTTAACTTATGAAGCTCCGTGCCAATAGTGCGCAGTATTCTACTTGACTGGTGAAGCTCTGTGCCAAGAAAGGAACTAGATCTAAAGAAAAGAGGTAAGATATTAAAGATTCGTGCTCTGGTAAAGGTAAGATAAGTAAAAAAAAATTCTTCGAAAGTATGAATCTAGGTATGTTTGATAGATTTTTTCCTAGTCTAGAAAATAGGGCACAACTAGAAGAAAGAAGATTTGATCTGAATAAATTTGATAGAGATAGTGAAAAATATTTTATTCCTATGCATAGAAAGAATTTTTGGACTAACAAGTGGATGCAGGACCCTAGAAAGAATTTTTGCAGATCTAGCACAGTGATCCCAGTGCGCAGTATAAGAAGGGTTGGGGACCCTTTAAGAGAAAGAGAGGATTGACATTGTGTTATAACTGTAGAAGACCGGGACATATTGCTAAGGAATGCCTTGGTATAGGTCCTATTTGTCTTTGTTGTAAAGTTGTTGATCATGAGGTTTTGGATTTCCCTAGAATGATTGCTAAAGTTGAAAGGATGAACATGAGACAAGAAAACCTTGAAGAAGGTCAAGAAACTAAGGATATGCCAGAGAACCAGAAAGAATCAGAGACTATGTTATTACAGATGAAAGAAACATTGAATGATCACATAGATATCAGTTTACCAGATATCTTAAAAGAAAATCAGTGTATAGAAACAATAATAGGAGACTTCGACATAGACTGTGTTCTGGATGAGGAAACACAAGTGAATATTATGCGAGAAAGTACTTGGGATATTTTGGGAAAGCTTGTTTAAAGGAAAGATGATAACCATATGTGGAAGACTTACTTATGTACCTATAATTTCTCATGGAACATCGACTGAAGAAGAATTCGAGGTCATTAATTTTGTTGAGAAAAGCACCCCTTTTGCACTTTTGTTAGGAAATACCTAGATTAAGAAGGATCAGGTCTGAAGGAGAAGAAGAGGAAGCCACAGAACAAAAAAAGCAAGAATTAAAGGACTTCATAACCAGAAAAATAGCAAGACTAATACAAGAACAGGAGGACAAGTCGAAGCAATAGAAGGTTATTGAAGTTGAAAGAACACAAGAAGGATTAAAGAACCTTTCCATGTAGGAGAGAAGAGCACTGTTGGTCCTTGGGTATGGAAGTAAGAGAAGATTAAGGCAGAAAAGATGGAATGTGAAGTGTGCGGAAGACACAGTGACTGATACTGAGTCAAAGTGAGAAGAAGAGTAGAAAAGACGGAGCAAGGTGAGAGAAAGAAAGTCATTGGACGAGGAGATCAAGGATGATAGATCAGTAAGGAAGATGGATCGTTGACAACTCAGTAAGAAGAAAAATCCACCATTGGATTCTTTGGGGCACCGCATGAGAAGGAAGGAAAGACAGGCTGGCAAAGCCCTGAAAACGTGGGTCAATTTGACCTAGAGTTTTAGACACTTAGGGTTTTGACATTTAGGGTTTTGGACACCTAGGTTTTGGCCTAAGGTTGTCAGTGAGTTATTGTAATGTATAAATAAAGGTCAAGAGGACCTTGGTTGGGTTGTTGTTATTATTGTTCTAGTTTTATTGTTGGCATGAGTGCTTATTGTTGTGAGTGAGAGAAGTGTTAAGTGTAAGAGCCTTCTGGTATTGTAAGATCTTCAGTTGGGTGCGAATATCAACCCTATAGCTGGGTGCACAGGGAGGGGAGAGACAGAGAGGAGAAGAAATAAGATCTGCTAGCTAAGAGTTTAGATAAGAACTGTATGCTTCCATCTTAATATATTATAAAGGATAGTTTTGTGGACGTAGCCCTAGGGAGAGGGTGAACCACGCATATATTGTGTTGAGTGTGATTGATGTTGTAATCTTTGTCATTTGATATGTTGCTATTATGATATTGCGATATTGTGTTAGATATGATATATAGCTTGCACAGTAGGTTTAAAGGAAGATAAAGAATACCAAGTTATTGTGTGTTGTTGTTGTGAATCCAGTCTGCATTTGCTCTGGTTTTAGACACTTGTGTCTTGCAACCCTCTATAGCTACTTTGGTTGAGACTGCATCTGCTTCACATGTGTTTCCAAAAGGGCCAGTAGTTAGGGCTTGTTGGTGCGTTGTTAGAGCTGAACCCTGGGTCTACCCATGTGCCAACAAATGGTTTTGTTGCCGAGATTACTGGGATGCGGCCACTATTGATAAGATTAGAGAATTGCTTCATGAATATCAGGACCTTTTTCCAACAAAATTCACAGATATGAAGGGAATTAAAAGGCCCATGGGGGAGATGAAAATTCCCTTGAATCTATATGCAAGGCCAGTCAAACAAAGACCCTATAGATTGAACCCCAAGTATAAGGAGAAATTCAATATTGAGCTCGACAAAATGTTGGAAGCAAGAATCATAGAACCCGTCGAAGAGTCAGAATGGATCAGCCTTATGGTGGTCCAAGACAAGAAAATGGGAGAGATATAGATCTGTGTAGACTTAAGGAATTTGAATGATGCATGCTTGCATGATCCCTTTCCTACTCCATTCACAGATGAAGTCTTAGACAATATGGGAGGACATGAGGTTTACTCTTTCACAAACATATTTTTAGGATACCATTAGATCAGGATTGCCAAAGATGATCGACATAAGACCACCTTTACAACAGAATGGGGATCTTACCAGTATATAGTGATGCCCTGTGGCCCAAAGAATTCACTAGCCATCTTTTCTAGGGTGTTGGTCGAAGCATTCAAAGAGTTTTTACATAATTTTTTAGAAGCATATTTTGATGATTGGACTGTGTTTAGCTTATTAAAAGATCACATTGAATGTCTAAGACTAATGTTGGATAAGTGCAGGCAATGCCATATTTCCCTAAATCTAAATAAGTGCATATTTTTATCACCTTTTGGAGTTTTTCTAGGACATATTGTATGTAAGCAGGGGTTGCTGGTGGATCCCTCCAAGATCACCATTATTGTTGATCTACCTCCCCCTACTTCAGTGAGACATTTGTGCACTATGATGGGACATACAGGATACTATAGGAAGTTCATCAAGGGGTATGCACAGATAACAACACCCATGGAGAAGCCGTTAAAGAAATATTTCCATTTTCAATGGACAAACGAATGCCAGTAGAGCTATGACACACTGAAACAGAAGATGGTTAATGTGCCCATTTTGGTTTTCCCAGATTGGAGAAAGGAATTCCATGTGCATGTCGATGCCTTGTCCATTGCATTAGGAGGAGTGTTAGCACAAACAGGAGCAGGAGACATCGACCACCCTCTAGCCTTTGCTAGTAGGAAACTATCTATAGCTGAGATAAACTACACAACCACTTAAAGAGAAGGATTAGCTATGGTGTATGCACTACAAAAATTTCAACACTATCTTTTGGGAGGACATTTTAATATGTTCACTGACCACTCTTCATTGAAATACCTATTCAACAAGCCAGTGTTGGGGGGGAGAATTTGTAGATGGTTGTTGTTCTTTCAAGAATATGATTTCGAGATTGTGGATAAGCCAGGGAGAATGAACAAAGGACTTGACCACTTGTCTAGGTTAGGGCATGGGGAAGAACCAACTAGCTTGGAGGATACACTACCGTATGCACAAATGCTAGCCATGAGAAGAGTGGGTGACCACTTCACGGAGATAGTACACTTCCTGTCTACAGGAATGGCATCGAGTGATTATACAATCATCTAGAAGAAACAACTGGTAGTGTGCACTGCCAAAATTTTTACTTATAGCTGGACAACTATACAAGATGGGACCTGATGAGATATTAAGGCGGTGTGTTATGGAAGCAGAGAACCCATTGATCCTCACAGAAGTGTACGAAGGCATCACAGGAGGACACTACACAAGGAAAGAAACAATGCAGAAGATTCTTAGGGATGGCCTTTGGTGGCCTACTCTGCATAAGGATGCTAAGGAGTACTATAAGGTCTGTGATGTATGCCAATGAGTTGGGAAACCATCCCGAATAGATGAGATGTGTTTAGCACCATAGTTAACCTTACAAGAATTTGAGAAGTGGGCCATTGATTTCGTGGGACCTATCAACCCACCAAGAAAGCACACAGGAGCAAGATACATCATCACTGCGACATAATACTTGACAAGATGGGAATAAGCAAGAGAAGTCAAGGACTGTAGTGCAACTACAGTTGCACACTTCATATTTGATGACGTCATAACTAGGTTTGGATGCCCGAAGACTCTCATGAGCGATCAAGGCACACATTTTATTAATAAGACCATTGAAGCTTTGACTCAGGAATTTGAAGTCCACCATCATAAGAGTACTCCTTACCACCCACAGGTGAATGGGACAGTCGAAGAATTCAACAATATCTTGGAGACAACGCTAACAAAGATATGTAGTGTGAACATGGATGACTGAGATTTGAGAGGTCCAGCAGTGTTATGGGCCTATAGAAGCACTTGTAAGAATCTAACCATATAGACCCTCTTTAAGTTGGTCTATGGTATGGAAGCAGTTGTACCGATGGAATATTTGGTTCCTAGTCTTAGAATTGTAGCCTTTACAGGTATGGATGACACTAGAATTGTGCAAGAGAGGCTTGTGCAGTTGGTAGAACTTGAAGAAGATAGATTTATTGCAGGATCTCACCAGCAGGCTCAGAAGGAAAGAGAACAGGCCTACCATGATAGGCACATCAAGAAGAAACCCTTCAAGCAAGGAGATCTAGTATTGGTATATGATAGTAAGTTCATGAAGTATTCAGGGAAGTTCAGAACACATTGTCTTGGGCCATATGAGGTCACCTACATTACAGAAGGAGGAGCTACGCAGTTGAAGACACTGAATGGAGAATGGAAGGAAGGTTTAGTGAATGAAAGCCATCTGACATTGTACTATGACAACCAGCTACCTCGCAGGTCTCAGTAAAGGCATTAAGAAAAGCATCTAGGTACCAGGTGTAGTCAAAACTAGGTACGAGACACAGAAATGACAGTCTACACAAGGAAGGAAGGGACAAATAGAGATGAAAGCACATGATTCCCTACGCAGTCCAAAGACAAAGTGAAACGGAAGAATCATATCTGAAGTGCCTCGGGACGAGTCATAGGTGAGTGTTGGGGGCCTATTGGCCCTTGGGAATGGAAGTAAGTGAAGATTAAGGCAGAAAAGATGGAATGTGAACTGCACAGAAGACGCAGTGACTAATACTGGGTCGAAGTGAGTAGAAGAGAAGAAAAGATGAAGTGAAGTGAGAGAAAGAAAGTTGTTGGATGAGAAGATTGAGGATGACAGATCAACAATGAAGACAAATTGTGGACAACTTAGCAAGTGGAAAAATCCACTGTTGGATGCTTTGGGGCATCGCGTGAGAAGGAAGGAAATGCAGGCTAGCGAAGCCTTGAAAACATGGGTCAAGTTGACCTAGGGTTTTATATGCTTAGGGTTTTGGCATTTAGGGTTTTGGACACCTAGGTTTTGGCCTAAGGTTGTCAGTGAGTTATTGTAATGTATAAATAAAGGTCAAGATGAACTAGGTGGGTTATTGTTATTTTCATTCGAGTTTTGTTGTTGGCATGAGTGATTATTGTTGTGAGTGAGAGAAGTGCTAAGTGTAAGAGCCTTTTGGTATTGTAAGATCTTCAGCTGGGTGCGAAGATCAACCCTGCAGCTGGGTGCGCAGGGAGGGGAGAGACAGAGAGGAGAAGAAACAAGATCTGCTAGCTAAGAGCGCAGATGAGAACTGTATGGTTCCATCTTAAGATATTATAAAGCACATTTATGTGGACGCATCCCTGGGGAGAGGATGAACCACGTATATCTTGTGTTGAGTGTGATTGATGTTGTATTCTTTTTCATTTGATATGCTACTATTATGATATTGTGTTAGATATGATATATAGCTTGCACAATAGGTTTAAAGGAAGATAAAGAATATTAAGTTACTATGTTTGTTTGCTGTGAATCCACTCTGAATTTCCTCTGGTTGTAGACACCTATGTCCTCCAACCCCCTATAGCTACTTCAGGTGAGACTGCATCTACTTTGCAGGTGTTGCCGAAAGGGCCAGTAGTTAGGGCTTGTTGGTGCGCTATTAGAGTTGAACCTTGGGTCTGCCTTTGTGCCAACAAGAACCTACCCCAGAAGTAATAAGAGAAGAGGTATTACACTCGACCCCTTTGAAAGACCCTCACCATTGCAAAGTTCTCATGGTAAGAGAAAATAAGAATGAGAATGAAAAGAGGAATCCAGAGACTTAGGTCACAGGAAAGAAGGCATGAAAGCTCAGTAAAAAGAAAGAAAGTTAGAAAAATTGCAGAAGGTTCCAGAGAGGACTTCATAGAAGGAAGGCTTGTAGAAATTGAACCTCGCCGAAATAAAAAAACATTGCAAAAAGGCACTTTTCCATGGCAAAGCTATATGACCATTGGAGGTGTCCCAACCATTAGAACGATGCTCCAGAATGACTAGAAACACAGTTATTGCTGGAAAGATCGCTATTGGACCATTGGGATTGTGCCATAATGGATGGAATCATATTGATTGAGGCATTCTTTCCCATTGGAGGAGTCCATTACGTTGTTTCTTATTTAATCCATCGAATGTCGTACCGGGACCACTTTTGCAACCTGAGATATTTGAGCCCATAGAGAATTGATTACCACACTGTTTTGCCTAGACTTCACCATCCATCTGATTGCCTTGTTTATCCATTTGCCTACCCAAGATATTTGATTACGAGTGTGCATGTCGAGCGACATTAGCGTAGTAGAGAAATCAGTAGAAGAAATATTGATCGACCTTATGGCTAAGAAGGTCATGTCTACAAGAATACAAGCCTCGTCAACAGAAGGATTGCAAGCATCTCCCTCGATTGCACGATAGTCTATCTGAACCACGACCGAGAAGAGAAGCAAGCACCATGATGACATGGCGAATGCGAAGCTGATCCCGTTGGTCTTGCCCAACTACATCCTGCCCTTGACTAGCGCAGTTAGTCATGACAGCGTCCCGTGCAAATTTGAGTACACACATCACTGCGTACCTCCCAAAGGGGATACACATAGTCAGACTACAGTTGGGACTGATCCCAGCTCTCAATATAAGTGACTACAACCTGGGAGATCGAAATAATTATGCTATCTAAAAGGGGTACACCAAGCTATCTATTCGAGCCACGTAGTGTCTACTGCATCGTTTTCATTGGAAGGTACAAAATTGGGGGATGAGCCACCCAATTGTGAAGGATAGAAGATGCGATAGAGGCTTGCCTTCGTCAAGTCTAGGAAGAAAAGGAGAAGGCCACAAAGGCCTTGAAGCAAGAAAAAGAGGATATCCTAGAGAAACTTTGGGTTTCATAGCAGGAGAAAGATGACATCAGAGCGAAGCTTGAGAAGGACAGAGAGAAGATCCAGAGGGAAAAATACCAGCTACTTGGGGAGCAGATAGGGGTCAGAGAAGTCATGACTAGAGAACTTCACTTTGTGTCAGGCTTGGTATAGATGGAAGAGGAGACAATCGAGAGCCAAGTAGGGAAGCTCATAGAGGCCATTAAACAACTTCAAGAAAGAGTAGCAAAGCTAGAACTTCAAGCAGTGCTGAGTATTCCAAAAGAAGTGTGGGACTAGAGGGAAGAAACTTCCAAGAGCACAGTAGAAAGAATCAAGGCACTGGCTTCAGAATGTAATAAATTGAGCGATCAAAGTGTGCAGACCTATGAGTGCCTTGCAGAAGACCTAGAACTGAGAGCATTGGAGGCACAGCTCTAGGAAGTGAAGAAACATGCATAAACAATGCAAGCGCAGATGAAGCTGCTTACAAATGTGGAGAAGATGAAGAGGTCACAAGAGCAATGCGCATTTTAGCAATAGTTCACTGCCATCTATAGCAGAGTGATGGAGGTGATACAATGACTCCAACCGGTGTAGGATGAAGCCTGCACCTTATTTGAAGAGATTGAGGAACAAGGCTCACAATTGGAACAGGTGGTCGCAACAGTGGAACAACGACTGGAGGGGCTTGCCACCGAGCAAGTAATTCAGGAGTTCACCAAGTAGGAGGCTCTGGCAAAGCAACAAGTCGAGGTATATTGAGCTAAGCTCGAGGCCTTCGAAGCAATGTTGCCTAGATTAGAGTGACTCGAGACAAGTCACATGTGAGTTTTGGGGGCTTGTTGGCCCTCGACCAAGTTTTGGGAGAAACTTGGTCATGTTTGACCATTTTTGGGACTTCGACAGGCTGGTCGAAGATGGAGCACCCAGGCAAAGCGAATATCGTAGGATCTCGCCCCTTTTTGTGGTATTTTTGGGTTTTAGGGTTTATGTAATGAGTGTGGGATGTCGGCCCATGGTTTTACCCATGCTTAGTCCCCCTTTTTAATGTATAAATAGATATCTAAGTGATGTAAGAAGTAGTAGTGGGATCTATGTGATTGTAGAGGTCATTGGATTAGTGCATGACTAGTTGGCTTCATGCAGGGACAATGTTAAGACTTGTAGAGCTAAGTGCAAGTGATTGTAAGAGGCTTTGTGCCTTGACCTAACTCGGGGAAGAAGGATATGGCGAGGTGCGTGTAGATCTCCTATCCTATGCGTAGTTGGCTCTATGGCTTGTTGCATGTAAGAAGATTGGAAGAGACTAATAAGAAGAGAAGAAGAGTTGGTGGACATAGCCGCACACTGGGGTGAACCACATATATCCCGTGTTATTGTGCTTTGTGCAATGTTATTTATGTTGTTTATGTGTTTATCTTAAAACATGATAGGTAGATTCGTTGATGCTTAGTGCTTAATATATGAATGAATGTTAGATCTACTCTGATGTTATGTGCTGAATGATTAGATATGCTTAGATCTTGAGTAATACCGTGCTGATCTATAATAAGGGTTTAACCTGTGATGTGAATAAGGGTTAACAACTAATGAATGTTATTGACTAATTTCTCTGTTAGGTATTGTGATCATAGATCTGTGTCCCATCTAGGTTGTAGACACTTGAGTCCTGCAACCCCCCCTGCCTCTACCTCGGGTGAGACTTCATATGCTTCGCAGGTGTTGACAAAAGGGTCGGTATTTAGGTTTTTTTTGGTGCGTTGTTGAAGCGTTGAACCCTAGGTCTATCCCTATGCCAACAAAGTCTCTGGTCATTGTTGGACACCAGGCTCACTAAATCCACTGCTTTCCACCCCCAAATAGATAACCAAACCAAGGTCATCAATCAGATGATTGTGCACATCCTACGCATGCACAACTTTAAGAATCCATGTACATGGGATGAGAGCCTCCCATATGTTCAACACATCTACAACAGGGATCTCCATAGCTCCACTGGCCATATCCCATTTCAGGTGGGGTTGGGATTCTAGTCCTTGGGTCCCATTGATGTTGCAATACCTCTTTCCACCACACAGATTGACTCTTCCCATGTTTAGTCTGAGACCGATAAAGCCACTAGATTCATTGAGTAGATTCAACACATCTTCCAACAGGTCCAAGAGATTTTGCAAAAAATCCAATGCTAAGTACAAGCAACGCCATGATCAACACCGTGTACCACACCATTTTTAGGTTGGAGACAAAGTCTGGTTACATTTGCAAAAGGTGCGTCTCACAGGGCCCCATCGGAAGCTCCACCCACTTTGCTATGGGCCTTACACTATCACCAAGTCTGTGGGTAACAATGATTTTGAGCTCAACACTCTGCCCTTCCTTGGCCTACACCCAATGTTCAATGTGGACCTTCTTTGACCATATTTTCCACCATTATTGGACACCTCAGAGATCGTAGAACAAGTAACACCAATAGAGCTCAACCCTGACTACACAATAGAAGCATCCACTGATCAAATAGTGGACACACAGGTCAAGGGCACTCGCCAACAGAGGATCCATCTTTATCGGGTTGTCAAGGCAGGGCAACTCCTACACCAAGGAAAGTGGCTCACCTGGGGCCAAATACAACAGATGTTTCCTCACCTAATGGCAGAACTCAACACAATGGAGACCATTTCTTCCTAAGGGGGGAGGATTGATCCAGGTGGATATTGGTGGCCACCCACCTATTCCAACTTGTTCCTCTTGTTTGTGTTAGTTCAACACATTCTTCTGTACTTCTTTGTAACTGTGGGTTCTACACTTATGGGGCTATCTGAATCACTACACATCTTCCAGGTGGATACTGGTGGCCTCTCACCTAATCCAACTAGCTTATTGTGTATGTTTTCATGTCAGCACATCTTGTTGTACTTCCAGGGTCGTTTTGGAGCCCTAAACAGTGTTTTTTTGGCTCGCCAAAGTCAAAATATAGACATAGTTAGCGTTTGACAGCGTAATGTGTATTTCTATGAAACACCTTTCCAACGGGCTATCACACACCTAAAATGGAGGTCATATGAAAAATTTACGACCCCGGGAAGTTGAGGTACCAACTTACCCATAGGGGCCCACATGACTTTTGACGTTTCACTTCTTAGGGTTAGGTTTTTGGATGTCTAGGGTTTTGGCATTCATGAGTAATATCAAAAAGGCCTCCAGAGCCTCATAGTAGTCATTTTGCTTAGACAGATGCACATAGAAGTGACATATCTTCTCAGAGATATCTACCACCATTCAAGCAAGTGTTTTAGTTTCTGGAGTTTTACAGTTTCAACCTATTTCATTTATTCAATAAAAGATATTGTTCACTAGATATATGTATCATTCTTGCTATCTCTGTGTTTATTGTATTCAATCTATTAATCATTTTGTGTCGCTCCCCAATCCGGATCAACATGCTTAAATCATCGAGCTACGTGTCATTTTTTGTTCATTGTGGGGGGATCCTGAGTGGTTTTGAAAACCATAAAGGGGCCAGGGGGGAAATTAACGTGGAAATGTCACTCGAGTTAAAACCACAATATTAATTTTCATGCCCCCCCCCCTCTTTTTTAATTTTCGAACATGCAGGGGGGGGTGGGGAGTTCACAATTGAATATGAGTCATTGATCTGTTCTTTATCCCACAATCAACCTGCACACACAAATGCACTTTATTTTTTTCTTCCTATACCATCCCTGACCTGCCGGACTGGCCTGTGGCTAAGATTCCATGACCCAGGGGCATCTAAGTTGTCAAAATCACCCGGGGATCGCACCCGGCCTAGACCGCACCATCCCTTAACATGAATGGATTTGAGGTGTCCCCAGGGGTTTCAAACTAATGACTTTCACTTACGAAGTGCCTTAACAATGCAATCCCTCATCGACTGCTCTAGACCTCGGGGACCACAAATGCACTTTATTAATATATCATAACATATAAATACAATAAAACATTACAACTATATATATTAAAACTATATGAATATAACATACAAAATGAAATTAAATCTACTGATTAAAATAAAAACTCCAATTAAAAAAAAACTATAATCTAACTCAACTTGGTTATTTTAATAAAAATAATAATATTTTTTTATTAAAAATCTATACAATGTTACAACAATAGGGTCCAATCGGGGATTTGGTTTCCTTGCGAGGCACAAAAGAACAATGGACCATGTGCTTTCTTCATTGGGTTATGGAGTCATTATTTTGAAAAACTAAATTCTAACATCAACCCTCTAGACAAATAAGATTCTCTTTTAAATAAATTAAATAAATATTTATGTCAACTATAAAAATTAGCCTCCAATAGAAGAGACATAATAACTAATAATTTCATATTTTAACATGTTTAGTATAATAAGACCAGAAAGGATAAAACTATTTTCCATCACTCAAGCTTACTGAGGAACTATCTAAGGTAATTGAATCATAAATTTGAGCTCAAAATTCAAATACCTAACCGATATTTGTCAACCCAAGACTTTAAGATGTAAAATTTTATATTTTAGCTTTTCAAGGTTAGAATAAAGTTATTCTTGAGTAAACTAGTTTGATTGAGTAATTAGATAAATATACTCATTTGGCAATCCTCCTTCATCTTCATGGTCTTGCTACACTACCAAACAGTGTCCATAGCCTATGGTGTATTTACCCTGACATCATAGGCCTTGCTTCACTTCTAGTGAGCATCCATAGCCCCAGTGAAGATACTTGCATTTCCCAACTGAATTTCCTTTCACCATTTCTTTTATTCATATTCATTTTGTATGAGATGGGGGGAATCAATATGTTTTACACACCTAGGGATGATGTTTGTTTGTCAAAAATGAGTTGGAAATACTTGAGTTATAAAGTATACTCATAAATATTTTCATATCGTCATTTGTAACTCCATCTTTCCAAAATAAACCAATTTCATATTTCATTAATTTTAATATTTTAATAAAATTCCTTGGGTAACTCAATCAGTTAAAATTTAACAACTAAGCCTCTGTCTATAAAATAATTATCTAAAATATACCTTTTCAACCTTTATAAGGAAATTTAAAGATATTCTCCTTTATGGTTAATGATAACATGTCAAAAATCTTTTTCATCAATTTGAACAATCTTTCCTACTAAGATTAGGAAAAAATTGAGATCATCAGGATTTATTTATTTAAGAGAAAATATAAATTTAATCAAAATTAACAAGAAATGAACCATGTTCAAATTAAAACAATCATTCCAAATTATAAGGAATTTATTCCAAGAAAATTCTAATCTTGTTTTCATTGGATCATCCATGTTTATAAAATAATAATAATGAGTTTATATGAATTGAACTTTAGATCCAATCAACTTATTTCAAAAATATTTTAGAAGTCTTTAGAAATTTTATGAAAAGTGAATGCCAATGTCAAACCAAACTAATTATATACAATGAAATGAAAAACAAGAAAATTCCTAGAATCGAATAAAATGCTTCAAGAACCACCCATTCATAGGCAATTCCAGGAGATCTCCATTCAAATTCTGAAGAGAAAATGAATAATTTCCTTAAATTGCATCAATCTTAAAAGGACCAAGCCACAAATTATCAATTTTTCCATGCTTTCCATGATATTCTCTTTTTCTATCCCATCTTAACACTAAGTCACGAGGAACAAAGTTTCTTTGTTTCACTCTCCTGTCAAAAAAATAGCCTTCATTTTATCTTTTTTTTTTTTGTAAATAAAAGAAGGGCCTTATATTATATCACAAGTGTACATCTGTGCTTCGTTTGGCAGCCACCTGTTCCACCACAAAAGGGAAACCAGAACAGGTGGCTTCAAGCGATGATATGTCTATCATGGCTGAGATATAGTTTACAAAAATTGTGCAAAGAGATGAAGGTTTCAACAGGAACCCTGTTCCATCTAACTAGCCTAGGGTTGGCTTCATTCAGAGCCACCATTACTAAGATGATTACATAACTGTAAAAACGAGTGAAGATTAAATCATTATCCATTCTTAAACTGTAATTGACAAAAAAAAAACGGAATTGGGGGTGGGTCGCGTCAATCCGTAGTGAACCTAGATGTCCATGAGAGGTGTAAGTCGGGACGAACTTCTGCTTGCAAGTGGGGCATTGTGCTTGCATTGGGTCTTATGAGAATGCCTCAAACAATAAATCCATTCGATGGTTGATTGTCCTTTGGCCATGCACCTGTTCTTCTTGCCGTTGTCGGATGTCGAAGAGGATCTCATGGTGCTCCACTGCCAGATGATAGGCAAGGTGTGAGCCTTCCTCTCCTCCGTTTGTTCCTGTGTCTTCCGCTGCAATTAATTTTATCTTGATATGCTTGAAAATTTTCATTTACTTGTTCTTTATTTTGTTGCACTTCAATTAGTTGGTTCATTCTTATGATAATATCATTTGGTTCTTCTTTATCATCCTGCAACAATTTCATAACAGACATAGCAAGATTAATAGGAAGTACACCATCTATGCCATAAATTAATTGAAAATGAGACATACTTGTTGCTCTTTTAGTGCTAATTTTGTTTTCCCAAAGTGCATATTTGAGATGAGAATGCTAGACCCTTTTGTTATCACTCAAAATTTTCTTAATGACCCTTATTAGAATTTTATTTTATGATTATGCCAATCCATTACCCTGGGGATAATAGGCATTTGAATTTCTAAGAATAATATTGTACTTTTGACAGAAGTCTATCATAGCAAGGGATTTAAAAGCTTGAGCATTGTGTGTTATAATTTTCCTTGGACAACCAAATMTAGCAAKAATGTTTTCTTTAAGAAATTKAATGACAACTRCATCAATAAMAAAATTTGGTAGGAATTKCTTCTACCCATTTTGAAAAATAACATGTTGCTGYAGTTAAAATCCATTTATATTGTGCACTAGATGGAGGATGAATTTCACCTATAAAATCTAAACCCCATTGTTGAAAAGGGGGCTTCAACTTTGATTGACACTAAAGGTAAAGAAGTCAATTTTTGTTTACTAACAAAAATTTGACATTGTTTACAAGATCTTACCTTTGCATTTACTTCTGAAAACAATTTTGGCCAATAATAGCCTACTCTTAAAATTGCATATGTTGTAGCTCTCCAAGCATGATGTCCTCGAAATATACCTTTGTGAAATTCATCTATAATTCCCTAAGTTTACTCTTCAACAATACAATTCAAAAGAATACCTAAATGATCTTTCCAATAAAGATTATCATCAATGATACAATATTTTATGGCTTGTAATTTGAGAGATCTAGACCTTACTTGACTTAAATGAGATGGGTATTCAGGAGTTTGTAAATATGAAACAATGTCTTTGTACCAAGTGGATAAAGAAAATTTATAATGTATCTTTTTAAAAGGATGATGTAACTTTGTTTCTTCTAAATTGGCTAGAAGATGTTCTATTGTATTTGATGTAAGATTTATCCCAAGAGCCATGCAGTTCGATTCTACCAAGAGTTTTTTCAAACCTTGACCTTTAACTAATTTTGTAGGATTTATTTCAAGGTCATACTCTTGAATTTTTTCTATCCACTTGCCTCTTCTTCCATCAATATCATGATGATTCAGAATATCCTTAACAATACTACTAGGAACATATGCACTTATTTTAGAATGTAAGACATGCCCTAAAATAATTCAGAGCTTTTACCATTGCATAAGAATGTTTCTAAAGAATATTATATTTGAGTTCTGAATCTTTTAAAATTTTGTTGAATAAAGCAATTGGTTGCTAAAAAATTTCATCATTTTTCTATAAAAGAATTACAGCAATAGTGTTTTTAGAAGAAAAGGAAAAAATAAGAAAATATTTTGAATAATCTAGGCTTACCAAAACCAGTGCTTCTCCCAAGGATTTCTTAATTTGTTCAAATGAAAATCTAGCTTCTGAAGACCACTTGACTTCATTTTCTTTCTTTAACATGCCTGTCAAATCTTTCACAACTTCAACAAAGTTAGGAATACATCTTCTTAAAAAAAATATTTTTCCTAGAAATGACTGAATTTCTTTCTTATTTCTTGAAAAATTGATGAATATGGTTGCTTCAACTCGTTGGGGATTAATGTTCACACCGTGTTTAGAGACAATATTCCCTAGATATTTACCTTCTTGCATGGAAAAATGTGATTTTTTAGGATTCAATGATAAACCATACTTTTTGCACTTTCAAAAAGTTTGTCTAAGATGATTTAAATGATCTTCATTTGAATTTGAGAAAACAATCAAGTCATATAAATAAATAACAATAAATTTATCTCTTTCTCCAACAAAGGCTATGTTCATGGCCATATGAAATGTTGCACCTACATTCATTAAACCAAAGAGAATTTATCATACATAAATGTTCCCCGGAGTGTTGTAAATGCAGTGAATTCTCTATCTTTTTCATGTATTGCAATCCGGTTGTAAGCACACAAAACATAAATCTTAGAGATTCGATTAGCTTCAACCACCTTTTGTAAAATAGTGTCCATATTTGGCAACGGGTAGTTATATTTTAATGAAGATTTGTTAAGATTTCTAAAATCAACACATAGTCTAGTTTCACCATTTTTATTTCTAATAGGCACTAAATTTTCAACCCAAGATGAATATCTAATAGGAACTATAATTTTAGCATCATGTAATTTTTTTAGTTCCTTTTCAATTACTAGGAGAAGAATAATATTTTCCTGTCTTAGTTTTTGTCTGAATGAATTTGATCCCACTTTGAGTGGAATCCTACATTGGATTATATTGATGTCATAAGTCTTCAAATCCTTATAATTCCATGCAAAAACTTCAACAAATTATTTAAATAAATCAACATGCCTGAGCTTCATGTCAACATGAATACGTTTTGAAAACTTGACATTCTTTGGTTCTTCATCAATACCAATGTTACAATCTTCTATCTCTTTAATCTTAGGATGAATAAAGGGTTTGACAACAATATCATCTTTATCAAATATTTTTTCTACACGTACTAACCCTTTTGGAATTTGATTGTTTCTTAATACCATCATCTTATGATTAGCAATCATGTTTTGCAATTTAGAATCTGAATTAAAATTTTCATTAAGAGGATTGATTTCATTTTCATTTTCTTGATCAATATGTGTTGCAGAAATCAAGCCATATAGTTCCAAAGTGCCATGCCAAGTGTCCTTCTCCATCAAAATATCTCTGGAACCATCTCCATCAATCCCTATCCCTCCAAGGGTGACATCATGGGCTAGGAAAGTGACATTTGGGCCTCCAAAGGTCAACATCCAAGTGGAATATGGTGGGAGATCATCATCTAGTCATGCCAAGGTTCCTCCAAAAGAAACACCCTCCATCCTCAAGGTGCAACATCCATCATCTCATGTGCCCCATACATGGGGTCTAACATCCATCATTGGGATCCAAATCCCTCATGGAGGTCTGAATGAATGCATCTCACCATGAATACCTATTCACTGGGAAAGTTCATGCAAAGAAAAAAATATGTGCCCTCCAAAGGTCCACAAGTCAAAAGAATCATGCCAAGTAAGCCATATATAATACAATAACCACCCAAACATGTGCATCAAACTCCCCTTTTCAAACTAAACAAATGCTCAAAGACCTTATAAGTTTTTCCTAATTTAGGTATGGGAGGGGTCTCATGGTGCCCTATTAGTAATTCAACCCCTAATTCAAGGAAAATTTACGGAGAATAACCTATCTAAGTCATGCAATGAGTATGAGGTGGATTTTTTGGGCAAGAATTATAGGTATGGTTCCTTGACATACAAGGGTTCATATTTTCTCATTTATGGGTGCCTTTGTAGAGGGTGTGTCGCATCCTTCATTTTCAATGAAAACGTTTTCCAAGCCCTTTTCCATTTAATTTATTAGAGTCCAAACATTGAGTACTATATGTATGGGAAAGTAAAGAGTACCACAATGCCACTTTAAGCTAGGATAAATTGAGTTCCATGTGCAATGGAAAGTAAAAGACACTGCAATGCACCCCCTCTACAAGAGGGACATTTATTAATTATGTGATTTATTTTGCAGGTTCTTCATTTTTTTGGAGAATAATTTCATTGTTCCCAGGACCTAAGGGTGAGCATTTGGAAGGATAATGATTGGATTTTATATTTTTCCAACTACAACACCTATGAGTATTCAAACCCTTCTTCCCACAAAATGAGGTACAATCTTCTTGGGTCAATGAACCCGAAGACCCAAAAGATAAGGAAACAAATGGATAGAATGATGGAAGGTGGTAAGTATGGAAGGAAATGGTACGATGAACCATCAAAGAACTGCCCAATAGAAATCCTTTTCCCAAGGGTGACCTACTTACTAGGAGACCATGTCACTCACCAAGGTGAAACTAGGCAAAAGGTATAAATTCCAAGAAAATCTTCCATAATCAAGAAAGGATTATTTGCAACATGATCAAATGCTTCAAGTATTAAAATGACACTTACCATGATACCAGACTTGTTACCTCATGGAGAAAGACCTATTGTCTTCTTGGACAAAGGTGATGTAGTGGATGTTTCTCTGCTAGTGGTGGTGAATGATGAAAAAATCATGAATAGGAGGGGCCTTGTTGGCTCTGCTGATCAATATAACTCTCATTACTCCATGCCTTCTACTTGTGGGCCTTGAGACATGATATCCTTAGTTACCCCTAGCTTGGGGGGGTAATAGGACCAACCGCATTAATATTGGATCGCGAAAAACACACGTAATTGGTATAGACTTAAGCTAATTCCCACTTCAATATGGAAATTTTGAAAATCCATGTTTAATTAAAATTCAAACATTTGACCTC
>JZKD02S1672857.1:77344-90452 GCA_000966675.3 Picea glauca | reverse complement strand
TTTCATAGGATGGTTGCTGAGTTGTGTGGAGTGATAAGTAGCAAGAACTTAACTGTTTTCAGTTTATCTTTTACATGCATATACAGAACAGTACCGGTTAGTACCGAGTAGTACCAGGTAGTGCAGAGCAGAGTAGAGTAGAGTACAGTAGCTCTTTCCAGCAAGTTTCTTCTAGCAGTTCAGAGATTAGTTTGGCATCCTTTAAACCCCCTCTTCAGCCCTGCATTTCCTGTGTTGGTTCCTCTAAGTCTACCTTCCCGGGTTGACAATTAAATGTTGATTTACATGGTATATCTGTAGCTCGACAACAGGTAACCCATGTTTTGATATTTAATCAACCTTCTGTTGTTACAATTAATGCTTTCTATTTAATTAAGTTGATACTTGTTTTAAGGTATTATTATAGGACAATTTGAAAATCCATCAATCCAAAACCCCAAAAGGCCAAAGGGATGGATGTGCTTCCAGAGTGTTGTAGGACCTGAACCATCATCTTGTCTAGTTGAAGCTTTAGTGATTGACACTAATAATCACATTGGCGGAGACCATTGCCACGGTTATGAAGAAATCTACAGGATCTTCAATTCTACAGATTTCCCCATGGATGATGAGGATTTGGAAGTATACCAAAATATCCTAAGCGGTATCCATCTAGTATCTACCCAGCCACAAATTTTCCCATACAATGAGGCAACACAATAGTGCCTTAGAAAATTTGATGCCACTACAATGAACATTGTGAGAAAAAAAGGGAATTGAGTAGTGTCCCTCAGACCTGAAGACATTGGCTCCATATATCATCTTACCCACCCCACATGCTCTCTAAACAGACCATTTTTAAAAGGGTTTTTCCAAGCAAGAAAATGACTAGTGAAGTAGATGAAGCATTGGTGGGTAGACGAAGATGAAATCCTTAAACAAGGCCAGAAATTAGTTCCTACCCACAGGCGCAAAACTCCCTACAAGTTGTTGGTAGCCATGCTCTGCCGCCTATATGGGGAAGAAAAGAGCATGCATTTTCAAACTGAATGGCTTCCTTTGGCTCACACCATCATCAGAATGAGACAAATATTCAACTAGGTGGATATCTTGGTTTTCAACATATGTTTTCACACGAAGAATTACTCGGGTATTATAACATCCCCAACCACCCACAGGTCGGGGTATGCTACCTTGAATCCCACCCTTGGACTTTGTACTCTTACAAGTACCTTCTTTATTTAATAAGGACACATAAGATAAAATATTTAATGACATGCACAACAATATCCAACAAGAATGCATAATCTAAGATGTAGTTATACGATAATTAAAATACACAACGACATACATTCATACACAGATAATACTATCACCACATAGAGCACTTATATTTATAAAAAGGTGACACCAACTCACTACAGACCAAGGACGTTCCACCCAACCGTAGATACCACTACTCCAAATATCAACAACCGTGTCTCCCCCGAGCCAGGTCTATGAATCCACAAGGACAGTTCTAGAGTGTACTTGGGTTCCCAAATCGGTCAGCTCTCAAGCTCTCATAGGTTTCCCAGCACCCACAACAATCCAAGTACCCAACTCTCTTTTACCCATCTTGTACCACCCAAGAGAATGGAACTACACCCTTCTCTGCCATGTAGTCCCTCATGCAGTCCTTCTCTTTGCAGGGCTCCAGCACAGCTGGTCCAGAATCTCATTGCTGGAACTCTCAGGACTCACAACTGTGAGAAAAATAGGGCACAGGTCAACACATCTCATACATGTAGGCCCCAAGTCATGGATGGATTGCACCAACGACCACTACAACCAACTATCCTGTGGATAATATTCAACAGTTCCTTTCCCTTTACCAAGACAAGACGGAGGTGAGGATGGATCAATGAATGGGTAAGTGAGTGCATGAAAGTGTGTGAGGGAAAGAATGGTACAAATGCATAAGTGAAGGAGTGGACGAGCCAACAACCAACCCCACAATCAAACCAGGGATGGGTTTAAGTATTTTCATGGGGAATCAAGAACCTCCTGGACTTCCCCAAGAAGCTCACATAATCGATCCCATCCCTTAGACAAAAGGGTAATTAAAATAGGAAATAAAAATTTAGCCCCTCAATCCCCCTCTCTTGTGGAATCATAGCCCCCTATAACTCTAGTCTTTGTCCATCTAACATCCAATGATGTAGTTATTATTAATAATGATAAAATAAAACATTACATGTGTTGGGCATACTGGCCCTCTAATAATTTTCCGGTCACTCAAGCCTCTCAGAATTATAACAATACATTATTTAAAATGGGGGTCTAAAACCCGGGGTGTTACATCCCCTCCCCCTTACCTTGGCACTGTCCACAGTGAATATACAAAATAGAGATCAAATATCAAATTTATTCAAAAATCTTTGGGTACTCTTCCCACATGGAATCTTCATGCTCCCAAGTAGCATCTTCTGGACCATAGCAGGTCCACTGAACTTTTACCAGCTCTATAACTCAATTCCATAGCATTTTGAACTTTCTGTCCAATACCTGCACTAGTTGAACCTAAAAGTCTCCCTCCATCTCTACCTGAATCAGATGCCAATCAATAACATGGTTGGGGTCATGTACATATTTATTTAGTAAATATACATGAAATACATTATGCACATTCATGGAAGCAGGCAATGCAAGCATGTATGCAACTAGCCCTATTCTGTCCAATATTTCAAATGGACCATAGAATCTGGCTGCTATCTTTGTACAACTACCCAATTTCAAAGAGATTTTCTTGGGCTTCACTTTCAAAAGTACATGCTCCCCTACTTTAAATTTTCTTTCCTAAGATGCCTTTAAATTCTTCTTGATCTTAACCACTTGGTCTTCCATGTCCTTGAGCAACTCCAGCCCAAGTACCACTCTATCTGTTGGGTTGTCCTAGCTTACTGGAGTATCATCTTTCCTACCTACAAGGATTCAAATGGGATCATTCTCAATGAAGCTTGATACCCATTATTATATGCAAACTCAACCAAGTGTAAGTAATCTTCCCACTTAGATGGATTATCCATCACATACATTCTCAACATGTCTTTAATTATTCGATTGACCCTCGTTGTTTTCCCATCTGTCTAGGGATGATATGTTGTGCTAAATTTTATATTTGTGCCAAATCCTTTAAACAATACCCTCCAAAAATTGGAGGTAAACTTCATATCTCTGTCTGAGACGATTGTCCTAGGTATCCCATGCAACCTCGCAATTTCCATCATGAAAATTTCTGCAATATTAATCGTTGTATGCCTTGTCTTCACAAGAAAAAAATGAGCAGCCTTTGTTAATTTTTCAACCACCACCATGATTGAATCATGTTTCTTATTCGTTCTGGGTAATCCTATGATGAAATCCATGGTGATCACTTCCCATTTCTTCTCTAGGATTGGCAATGGTTGTAGCAAACCCACTGGGTGTCTATGCTCATCCTTCACTTTTTGACATTCCATACATCGAGCGATGTAATCATCAACATCCTTCTTCATTCCTGGCCAAAAGAATTGGCTTCTTAGTGCTATAATTGTTTTCTGGTAACCTGGATGTCCAACATAAGGAACATCATGCATTTCCTTCAGTACCAAATTCCTCAGTTCTCCAGAACTAGGAACATAGATTCTATTTTTATGCATGAGTAATCCATCTTCCTTTATCTCATACTCCTTTATTTTCTACTGTACATCTCCTTGCTGTCAGTTTTCCTTTACCTGTAGGTAATTCTGATCTCTAACAAGACCATCTAAAATTCTGCTCTTCAAGTCTGACTGATGCATACTAACAAAAATAGCATGCATGAGATGCACTCTTCTACTAAGTGCATCAACAACTTTATTCTCCTTTCCCTTGATATGCTTGATATCGAAGTCATATTCACTTAAAAATTCCAGCCATCTTGTTTTCCTGGCATTCAAGGTCTGTTGTTCAAAAATATACTTCAGGACAATGTGGTATGTCCTTAATTCGAATTTCTTCCCCATGAGATAATGCCTCCACATCCTCAAGGCATGAACAATGGCATCACGTTCCAAGTTGTGGGTGGCATAGTTCCTCTCATGTTCCTTAAGCTTTCTGGACTCATATCCAACGACATGTCCATCTTGCGCGAGGACTCCCTCAAGTCCTTCCTTACATGCGTCTGTACATACCACAAAAATTTCATTTGGGTAAGCAATATTTAACACTGGTGCACTAGTAAGTAATTCCTTCAATAGATTAAAATTGTTTTTACATTTGAGTGTCCATTCAAATTTAGTTCCCTTCTTTTTCAAAGAAGTGATGGGATGAGCAATCTTAGAGAAACCTACTATGAACCTTTTGTAGTAGCCATCTAATCCCATAAAAGATATGATGTATGACACAGTTCTGGGTGTTGGCCATCCTCTAATGGCTTTGATCTTCTCTGGATCTACTGCTATGCCCTTCTCTGAAATAATGTGTCCCAAGTAATGGATCTGTATTTGATGAAAATAACACTTACTCAACTTGGCATACAACTGATGTTCTCTCAGTACTTGTAATACCAGTCTTAAGTGATGTTCATGCTCCTCTTTAGACTTACAATAGATAAGTATGTCATCCGGGAATACTATGACAAAATTACCCAAATAATTTATGAATATGCCATTCATTAAGCACATGAAGACAGCTGGTGCATTGGTTAGTCCAAATGGCACCACTACAAATTTATAATGCCCATACTTGGTCCTAAAGGCTATATTATGAATGTATTCTTCCTTGATTCTTACTTGATGGTATCCTGCCCTCAGGTCAATCTTTGAAAATATCTTTTCTCCTCTTAGATGATCAAAGAGGTCATCAATTCAGGGTATAGGATACTTGTTCTTTATAGTGTACTTGTTCAGTTGTCAAAAGTCAATACATAGCCTCAAGGTTCCATCTTTATTTTTGACAAAAAATATTGGTGCTCCCCAAGGTGAAATAATTGAATGTATGTACCCTTTCTTCAACAATTCCTCCAACTGCATTTGTAATTCTTTTAACTCTGGTGTGCTCATTCTATAAGGTTTTTTTGACACCGGGGCAGCTCCTGGCACCAAATCAATTGAGAAATCTATCTCCCTTCTTGGTGACAATCTGGGTATTTCTTGGAATACATCTTCAAATTCCTGTAGTGCCGAGAAATATTCAAGGTTTGGCCCCTTTGTATTTTCTGTCTCTTCCACATGAGCTGCATACAATTGACATCCTTTCATAAAACGTCTTTTTAGCTATAAGGTTAAAATCTCCCTTATAGAGATGGGTCTTGTAACTCCTTTCACAGTGCTATGTTTTCCATTCCCATCAAGACATGTAAATGTCTTGTTATGACAATCTAGGACAATGTGATGCTTTTCCAACCAATCCATTCCAATCATAATATCATAAGATCCCAATGGTATGATGTTTAGATCAATACTAGTATTCACGCCATTAAGACTTATGGAACAACTTTCGACCATATCATGGATTCTTCTTTTGGTTCCAGTGCTAACTGAACCAAACTTTCTTTTACAAGTTTACTTTTCTCCAAATGTAATCTATCCACTATATTAGGATCAATGTAATAATGAATTGCTCATGAATCAATCAAAATAGCAACAAGTTGATTTATGATCTTACCTTCCACCTCGATCATATTGGACTCATACTCTGTTTGTCAATCATTTAAATCTGCATAGATTCTTCCCATATCTTCGACTGTTGTAGTCCCTTGGATGTTGTGCACAGTATTCACTCTATCCTTTCTGTGTGGGAAATCCTTGTATAGGTGATCTTCCTTGCATCCCCAACATTGGATTGGTGGTCTTCCCCTTTTTCCTAAGGAATATTCCTTCTTGGAATCCCCCTTAGCATATTGATCTTGATGATTTCTATTAGGCTCATTCCTTTTGAAGGGGGGTTTGAATCCTTTCCTCCTCTGATCAAAATTCTCATTCTTCTTGTCCTTCCAATATTTTTGCAGGGATTCTCTTCCACGACCTTGCTTATACATGTATTTAGCCTTCCTGATGGCCTTATTCAAGGTCTTAGACTCATCATACTTGATCTTTTCATTATAAAAGGTTGGCAGTCCACTTAGAAATCTTTGTATTTTCACTTTCTCATCACCAATGAACCTGGCATATTTTAACAATCCCAAGAACATCTTCTCATACTCTACCATAGTCATGCTTCCCAACCTAAGTTCAAAGAACTCTTGCATTTTATTTTCATAGAAATGCTATGAGAGGTACTCCTTCTGGAAGTACTTCTTGAACTGCTTCCAAGTGATCATACTTTCATTAGCATGTTCCACTTGCTTTAGTTGGTCCCACCACATTGCAACTTTCCCGTGTAAATGGTAGGTGGTAATCCTAGCTTCCAGGTTCGAGGAATAGTTATGCAACTAAAAATATCTGCTAAGCCCAAGAAACCATGCTTCGACATCATCTTCCCTTTCTCTTTCACCATCAAAGGAAGGTGGCTTGAGATTATCATCTCTCCTTGAAAACTATCTACCTCTTGTTTCCTTCTTCGGTGTCTGACATGAGACACCTTTGGATTGATTACGAGATCTTTCGATGCATAAAACGTTATTTTTTAGTAAGGAGGTGAGTGGTGTCCATGATCTTTGCTATCACTTATGGAATAACCAGATCTTCCACAATCATCCCTTCTTTCATGGCACCTTCCTTCTTCCCTTTGTCTTGAGTTTGACCCCTTCTTCATTTGTCTCTGCAACTGATTTAAGCTCTGCAACACTCGATCATTTATTTGACTTTTCTCTCTCATCAGTCTCTCGTTGTCTACTTTATATCTCTGCACTTCCATCTTCAGGATTCTTACCATTTCTATTAACGTTTCCTGCTCTCCTTTTCCCTTGCATCCATTGGACTCTATCTCTGCATTACCAACTCTGGTATTTTGGCCTTCCTCCTTATCATGACTGGAGGATCCCTCACTGTCTTCCATTTCCTCAATACACATCCTGAGCTGATGTGCTTAAGCCCCTTAATTATGCAAAATGAGCAAGCGACCATTTTGTTAGAATTACACATATGATAAACAAAATTGTCAACAATGCTACAATTCATTTTTCTTCTTAATGCATACCCCCTTCTCTCCTAAGGTTGTGCAACCTCCCGATCAAGGATCTTCAATCCTGAGCTGAATTGGCTCTCTAAAACCTTGATGGTTTCATTTTGTATCTAAACATAGGCCCTTTCGGCTTTCTAGCACATGTCTGATGGCCCCCATGACCTTCTCCTTTGCCCTTGCGAAAATCTCAGAGTTGGTGATAGCTCCTTTTATCTTGGCCCCTCCTTAGATGTGACCTTAGGTGGTGACCTCACACACATGCGTGATTATGGCCACGCTCAAAGGTGGTTTTGAACCAAACCACTTTTCACCCCGTAATTCACCTCGAGCCAGCACGTGTCCTTTTTCCAAAACCGTGGTCTCGATTGCAGCCCACCCTCGACTTCATAAAGCCCGAGCACCTCTTGTCCCTACAATGTGAGGTGAATTTTGATCTCGCGATCTTGACGATGCTTCTAAACGGACGACTGAGATCTACCTCTTGGGAACTAAAAGTTCAGATTTACCTCTCCTAGATCAACAGTTGTGGTCATTTCAAACTTTACTTCCCTCTAAATACACAGGATTCTTCCATGAGTCCTCTTGAATCATACGGTGGGGAATTACTTCGAAAAATCTAAAGATCGAAGTTTACTTCAGGTACTTACCCAGAATCCACAACTTCATGCCACCTATTCTCTTGATCTGATTGTTCAGGTCTACTTCGAATGATCCGACGATCGACGTTTACTTAGGGTCTCCGACTCTCTGGGCTTAAGGAGTTTCAACTCTCAACTGAAAACTCTCGGAGTAATTTATCTGGAGTCCACAATCTGTCGCCATGTAGAGAAATACTATAAGTGGACACGCGGTCCAATAAAGCGGGTGACACGTGTCATGTCCTAACTGACATTTCAATCATCTGCATGCTCAACGCTTACTGACATGTGGCACACATCCCATGTTTCCACATCATCCCCGATGATGTCCACAAGCCACGTCACTTTAGAAATTCTAGGGTCCACATCACCACCTAGTGACATCATCGTGACCCACCACTTCAACTCTTAGAGCTTCGAGACTTCGAGAGTTTCCACACTAGCACACTTCCAATTCTACCAAACTCCGATTTCCCAAACTAGCCAAAATGACACCATGTGTCTCCCTTATAGGACGGTCCGTAAAAACTCTGGACTTCAGGACTTCGGGAATCTCACCCCTTAACTCTTTTCGAAAATGGTTTTATCTGAGGCTCGCTATCTACTGACGCATGTCTCCCGCAGATCGACGACTACGATTTATTCAAGTCTTCGAACTTTGGAGAACTCAATTCTCAACCTTCGCTTTCCCCCAAAGTGTGCGGATTTCTGTCGTGTGTCCTTTTGGATTGGACAACTACGATTCACTTCAGATCTGCAAGGTCTGAAAATCTCAATTCTCAACTTCTCCTCACTCGCCTTTTCCCGAAGTGCTTTCACCCGAAGCACATGATCAGTTGATGCATGTACTTCTACAGATCAATGGTCCCCAGCTATGTCTTCTCTTCGTAGGTTCGTCGCTCGAGTATTAACATGTCACATCACTGCATTCCTTTCAATTTTTGGGGGCATGCATCAACGGTTTGGAGTAACCCTCTTTTCTCCCTGCAATTCTCCTGACGCTGACACGTAACCCCTTGGTGAAACCATGGTTTGGATTGTGGGACTACCTTGAGGAATTATCTTCCGTGCAACTTGGTCCCCTGCAATTCCTGTTGTCCATTGATCTCTCTCTCCAATGGGATCTGATGGTTGTGACCTTAACCCTTTCTTCCTTTTCATCAGACGGTCCCTGTTCACCTGTCCTCCGATCCAACAATCCTGGATCTCTCCTGATCCTACAGTGGCGATCACTCCTGAATTTGAAGGGGACGGTCATGATCCTTTGAACCCCTTACAATGGGTCTCTGATGATCTAACTCCTGCGTAGATTCTGCAATGCCATTCCTCCTGAGATTTTCAACTTCACGGTCAGAGTTCGATCTCGACCACGAGACTCTAACCAACAGACCTGGCCCATACCAGCCCAATGTTTAACCAAAATCTCTAATACCAATCTATAATATCCCCAGCCTCCCACAGGCGAGGGTATGCTACCTTCAATCCCACCCTTGGACTTCATACTCTTACCGATACCTTATTTATTTAATAGGGACGCATAAGATAAAAGATTTAACGACATGCACAATAATATCCAACAAGCATGCATAATCTAAGATTTAATTAAACGATAATTAAAATACACAACGGAATACATTCATACACAAATAATAATATCATAATAGAGATCACTTATCTTTATAAAAAGGTGACACCGACTGGCTACAGACCAAGGACGTTCCACCCAACCGTAGACACTTCTGCTCCAAATCTCAACAGCAGTGTCACCCCCGAGCTAGGGCTATGAATCCATAAGGATGGTTCTAGAGTGTACTTGGGTTCCCAAACTAGTCATATCTCAAGCTCTCACAAGTTTCCCAACACCCACATCAATCCAAGTACCCAACTCTCTTCTACCTAGCCTGTACCACCCAAGAGAATGGACCTCCACCCTTCTTTACCACACAGTCCCTCAGGCAGTCCCTCTCCTTCCAGGGCTCCAACAAAGCTGGTCTAGAATCTCAATGCTGGAACTCTCAGGACTCTCAGCTATAAGAAAAGCAAGGCACAAGCCAATGCATCTCAGACATGCAAGTTGCAAGTCATGGCTGGATTGCACCAACGACCACTACAGTCAACTATCCCGTGGCTAATCTTCGGCAATTCCTTTCCCTTTAACAAGCAAAGACACAAGTGAGGATGGATCAATGAATGGGTAAGTGAGTGCATGAAAGTGCATGAGGGAAAGAATGGTACAAATACATAAGTGAAGGAGCAAACGAGCCAACGACCAACCCCACAATCAGACCAGGGATGGGTTTAAGTATTTTTGTGGGGAATCAAGAACCTCCAGGCCTTCCCCAAGAAGCTCATGTAACTGATCCCCTCCCTTAGACAAAAGGGTAATTAAAATAGGAAATAAACATTTAGCCCCTCAAGCCCCCTCTCTTGTGGAATCATATCCCCCTATAACTCTATTCCTTGTCCATCTAGCAGCCAACGATGTAGTTATTATTAATAATGATTAAAAAAAACATTACATTTCTTGGGCATACTAGCCCTTTAATAATTGTTTGGGCACTCAGACCTCTCATCATTGTAACAATACATTATTTAAAATGGGGGTCTGAAACCTAGGGTGTTACAGGTATGAAGAAACCTTGTTTTTATATTTCAACCTACATGATCGATGCCATTTGTTCCTCTATGCAGTTTCACAATTTGGGGTGGAACCGGAACCAAAATCAACATCCCATCTATTTATATTGCTCTCAATTATGGAGAGTTAATTACAAACAACATTTTTATGATATTTGAAATTTATTTCTTTCCCCTCTGCACTCTGTCCTATTTGGTTTCCCCACACATATAATATCCTTTGAAGCCAGGAATGGGATAAAAGGGGTGGCCAATTGGTTCCTTTATAAGTATTACTCATATATCAAGGTGTATGGGATCACCAGAGCCCCACACCTTTTTCCATACTTCGTCTCAGACCATTTTTTGCTGAGGGAAATTGCATACCAAACCATGGGGCCAGGGGTTACTGGACTTTAGCAAATTAGCAAAAAAACAATTTGGCTAGTGTTCCCTATCCACATTGGAAGCTACACTATTTCCAATGGTCAACATGCAAGGAAAGAAGTAGAGGCCTTACAAGAGATAATATTGTGCCTAGGGGATCCTAAAGGCCATGATCCTCATGAGTTGGAAATGATCCATGTCAAGTCTATCGGCCTCACCCATCCCAATATCCATGTTGTCGATTTCAAGGAAGATAAGTTCAAGGGAACACTATTTTATGATGAAGTCCTACACCAGTTTCCCCATGACGTTGCCAAGCGAGATCTTGAACTTGAACAAGAAGATCTCAAGAAGGAAACTTTAAACCAATTCCAGAGGTTACTTCAATGAGAACAAGACACCAACATCACCAAAGAGCAAGAGAAAACAAAGAAAGAAGAACAAATTGAACAGAAAAGGCTCCAAACTGAGCAAGATTATTATAAAAGACAAGATGAGGAGAAGAAAAAAAAAAGAGCAAGAGTGCATGGCACACTAGGATACACTACAAAATAAGAAATAAGAAGAAACCAAAATATTGGCTGAAGAAGAAGAATCCAAAAGGTTAGCAGATGAAGAACAAGCCAAGAAATTAGTGGATGAGGCCGAGCAAAAACTATTAGTCGATGAGGCTAAGGCTAAGAAGAAAAAAGATGATCTATTAAAGAAGAATTTAAGCTAGCCACCAAGCACTTCATCGATGCCCAACGTGGGCATTGTGAACATACCTCCTCCAGAATGCACTCCCATAAGAACCATTTAGGATATTCCTCCTTCTCCTCCCAAGCCCTGAATTTTGAGGGCTTTGTAGTAGCTATTGGAGACTACTACTTTGATAACAGGACAAGAAGCATTGAGAAAAGGTCGATAACGAGGAAGAGAGGAGAAGACACGAGGTCAAAATCATATGAAGGGAGGGTATTAGAGTGGAAAGTAAGTTCTAACCCAAAAGAGGATGTGTTCCAAGTAGTTTCAACACTCAACACGTTTGTAGGGTTAAATGCCTCATCTTTCCTTGAGGTAACTAATTCCCTCAACACTACCAAGAACAAAGTAGTTGAATTGGAGACATAGTTAAAAGGTGTAAAGGACAAAGTTTCCATAGATTTCCAGGAAGATGTAAAAGCATATGAGGGCCTCAATTCAAAGAAGATGATTAGATCCCTACAAGCACAAGGAGACCATATGAATATAGAATTTGAGAAGAAGATGAAAATCCAATGGGACACCCATAGAAACGAGTTAGAGGTGGAAAAGGAAAAAATTCAACACATCCCTAGAAGAGACTAGATCCTCGACATGCACTATGGAATCCATCAAGGAATAGGCGCTGGAATTAAGACAAAAATTAGCAACAAAAAAGAATGAGCTCCTTGATCTGTTGAGCAGCATATGGGCTGAGCGACAAGAAAAACTCAGGCTACAAAGAACAATGATAGAGAATCAAGAAAGCTGTCAGGAAGTGAGCGAAGCCTTAAAGAAGATGATAAGTTGGCAGGACATGCACCAATCTCCACCTACCACACTACCGGTATATTCTAAGAGGGAAAGAATCAGATACCAAATGCTCTTTAACACTAGCATACCTCTCTTCATGAGTTCTTGCTCCACCCAAGGAGTGTAATATCCCTCAGTCGAACCCAAATGAAAATGTAATCCAAGTGTATTTAAGATAGTGAGATATTTAGACATCATTGTTTTTGCAATACACCTTTCATGGCATGGTGTGTGCATATACTGTGCAGTAAAGTGATGGAGTGTGCACATTTATGGATACCACGTGTAGTAAATAAAGTGTGTGCAACCTTAAAGATAGCGGATACAATGCACAATAACTAAAGAGCGCGCAACCTTGAGGTCAGTGGATATCGCGCGCAGTAACTAAAGTGCGCACAATATTAAGGTCAACAAACCTTTTTGTATATGATATGCATTATAGGCTGGTGAGCTAGTATGATAAGTCAGAATGCTTATGTTTTGGAATTAGGCCGAGTGCCTAGATGTTAAATTCCAGTGCACCTATTTTGTACATGTCCCATGATTAATATAAAATACATTGTTGCGCCCAAACCGAATACAATAAAAGATAAGGGGGACTAGATTCCACCAAATAGGGAAAGGGAGGGCCCAAAGTTAAGAACAGGGCTAATATAGAGAGCTTAAAGCCGAAAAGAAATATTATATTAATATTTCTTAAAAACATAAAGTACAGATAATTAATTTATCCTAAGTCCTAAAGTAGGGGACAAATGTATCAGAGCAGCTTCCAACATGACAAGTGTCAAGTTGGAGACATGCATACTTATTTTCGAGACTTAGTTCCT
>JZKD02S1672857.1:54958-65758 GCA_000966675.3 Picea glauca | reverse complement strand
CTCGTATCTTCCTACCACCATACCTAGACCAGATCGATAACTATTCCTGTTGGTGTACCTGTCAGCTTGGGAGTGGGATTGAAGAGGCGGTTTGTCAGGCCTGTGAGCAATTCTCTAAGTGAGAAAATTGTTGGGGATCGATTTCTTGAAGGTGCTAAACTGTGGCTACAGCTCTCTGAGACTTCTGGTTCAACCTGTCGTTGAAGCCCTGGAAGGGAAGTGGGGAAGCTGAAGGATTATTGAGCAGAGAAGGGGCACACTTCCTTGGGTGGGATAGGCATGTGGGGAAGGATAGGTTGTAGGTTGTGGTTGAGTGAACACCTGAGAGGGAGTCTTTCTGGTTGACTGTGAACCTTTATCCTAGTTAGGAATCCCTTTCCCGGGTGGAGTCTAGTCCCAGATCGGGGGTGACTCACTGTTGAGAGTGATGAACAATGTAATCTAAGGCTGGGAGGTTCATGGAAGGTTTGCACGCAATTGGTGACATTCTTACCAAGATAAGTACCAGCTGTGTGATGAATTTACATGTTGCATTGTCATTTATGTGTTATTTTGTGGGTTTTATTACATGTGTGATCGTAACTGCCTGTATGTTTAAGGGTATACCCCTGTATATGTTTCATGTCTATGTTTACTGTTAATTCAACCTGAAAATCATATATTTACAGAATGCAACTATTTTTTATGCTTTATATGTGAAGCTTCCGCTAGAGCATTGTATGTATATGTTTAATTGCATGCAATTCAATATGTATGTATGCCTATGTGTGTATATACATATTTGAGGAGAAAAAGTATGTAACATACCTCAGTTGAATAATGGGGCGTTACAATATGTTGTCAGAACTAAGTTAAGTGTCTAATTAGTGACATTCCCCGACCTATTGGTGGACGGGAGTATGTTACAAGGAGAAAGAGCCAACACTTGCGCTAAACTATGGAAAGATGCAAATGATGTCATTGAAGAGGCATGGGTACAACCAATGGAGTCCATCGATGAAACGACACTTGTAAATGCCATGATGGTTCAGGTGGAGGACTTCAAGAAATCCATCCACGCGAACATCCATAATCTAAACCAATTTGAAGAAAAATAAATTGAAGAGCACCTATTGAAACCCACCTGGCTCATCCACAAAATCCAATCCTTTGTAAAGGCCACATCGAAACAGTTATATCAAGAAGTGTTTGCCAAAGTATGCAACGGAGAGTCGGTCTTGGAGAGATTTTAATCAAGCAAACTCGAGAGCATATTAAGTGATCATTCTATTTGGATAGAATACCAAGATCAACTATAGAAACATGGCAGTTCATGATTACAAATCCCACAGTTCCTTACAAATTTTGCTTTCTTCTCTTATTGTAATATCAATTCCGAATTCAGGATATAAAGAGTCCTTTTTTGTGTGAAATGACCCTAAATTCATGATTGCAAAGAAGAACAGTTTTAAACAGTCACCCCTCACTATAAATAGGGGACATTTTCCATTTGAAAGGGATTTTGGTTTCAAAATGTAGGAAGACAATATTTCTACTGCAAGTTAATTTGAATCTGAGAGACATTTTTAGTTGGATATTATGGTATTGATGTGTATGAATGTGACTATTCTATCTATGCATCTCTCTTACTATAGTCTATGAATATTGGTTGATGAATTACTTCTGAATTAATGTTTACAATTTACAATTACCATGATTTTCAGAATGAGTACAACGATAGTTTAATGTTGCTAATTAATAAATTCTTTGATCCTAACAAGTTATACTATTAAACTTGTATATTGCTTGTTTTATGAATTTCTTCTATGCAAGTAGTACATATATTTCACTGTATTCATTTATTTTGTTAGTTTGCTCCTGATCAGGATAGGTTAGTTTAGAATTAGTTTGAAACTACATCTTAGAATAATAATGATACACCTTAGCTTAACTTTAGTTAGTTAGATTTACTTCTTTTTTATATTTTTTAATTCATCTGAGAACCTTCAGTTCTTAGATTCATATTTATTTAGTATTTTAGTTAGTTGGTAACCAGGCCAAAATATGGTCGGAAGTGCTACCCCAAATGAGAGTGGGTATAATTGGGACCTAGCATCAGGAGTTTTCCCTCATTTGATTGAATGGATCATTTTGGCATGTCAACAGAAATGGCGCTAGAAGGAGGGACATGTAACTTAATTGCTACAAACATAAATTTAAACCCTTCTCATTCTGCCCTGCAGGTAAGATTTTCATCGAAAAATGATTACCACCAAGTTTGTGCTAAATATAGTGTCTTCCCTTTAGAGTATGTTGTCAACACGCCAGCTCAAGTCAGTACGCACCACACTTCCGCTCACCATAAAATGTATGTTTATTCCCCTCAACTTTGTGTCCTAACCATCTCGGAGATTGAAGCCATAGTCAGACACTCGACTGAGCAAACCAACCATGCCCTGACTAGAAAACTTAGCAGGAATATCAGACAACTTCTCTTGGATTACTCTCTTCTTGAAAATCAGGAAGAGCTTCAACATACAGATCCCTATTTCTCCAACCTAGACTCCTATCAAGAAAACCATTCGGCTGGGACCCTTGAATATCACGTTCCCGAGGATAATTTTAATTTCCCCGAGGCTTCAAACTTTAATCTTGAATATTATTTACTAACCAGTGGAGTAGGAGGTAGATCACCCTCGCCTCTCAAGTCACCCCCTCACACTCCCAGATATGAGTCAGAGGAAAAATCCAAAGAAAGAGATGGATCTGAGAGGGAGCTCGAAGATAACCCCTATCATATCATTGTCTATCAACCTTTGAACATGGATGGAGCGAACGTAAACCAAAATACTCCCACCTACCAACCCTGGTTGTTTGTTGACATGGTCACTATAACTCATATGAAACATTGACAAAATTATTCATTACTAAATGATGTTAGATTGACAGAGAAAAGTAAAGAATTATTAGGACCAGTGGGACTAGTCGGTAGCAAAGTACCCATTTAACATAGTTGACCAATCTTGAATTAAAAACATGTCATAGTTGTCTGATATGTCTACTACTATTATATCTATATTTTGATGAAATTTTGGATTAGAAGACATCCTGATCAAGACCTTGTTCAAGTATCCAATAACTTTAACTTTGGTTCTGTCTAACTGAATAATTTGAATGTTAGATGGTTCAGGTTTGACATTAAGCTTCTCAGGGAATTTTAGCGGCATGACATTAGATGAAGCTCCCAAGTCCACCATGCAATTATGGACATTTCTATTAAGATTTCAAAAGTGATGAGGAAAGGAGGGGTAGTAGACCTGGATCTTTGACCAGTAAAGGAAGCATTAGTCACAACCTAACTTTTAGATGCAGTATTAGTGTTAGTAGAATGTACTTTGGTGGTCCCTTCCTTGCTTCCTTCATTTTCTTCCTTCGTGCTAGAGGAAGTTTTTCCTTGCAAAGTTATGATAAAATTCTCTTGAATTTTTGGATGAAATAACGGGTTTCGGTGTTTGAAATATCATATTGGAGTTGGAGGGTGTGGTTTTGGAGGAATTGGGAGTAGGATTGTTCGAAGAATATGATTGTTTGGGAGTGGAGGTGGCAGAAGAAGTAGAATTGGTGGTACCTGGGGTGTCATCATAAACCTTCTTACTGGCACTCTTAGTGGTTAGAAATGTTTTTGATATCTGCACTTCTTCAGCTTCTTTTTCATCTTCACCAAAAGTAATGTCCCAGAATGAGTTTAACTGTTGTTCTACAAACTCGTTAGATTCATGAGCTTGTTCCTATGGTTCCTAAATTTCTTCTCCCTCATCAATGGCTTCAGTCCTATTATTTGTTGCCTAGGTTTGAAGGGCATGGAAAATATCCTCCATGTTAATTCCTTCCGTTTGAGAAGGGGTGGTTTTGTTGGTTGGTGGATTTTTCTTATCTTTCTTATGGGGAAACTTAAATAATTTTTTATGGCTAGAAGATCCCTCTCCACCACCCTTTTTCAGGTCAACTAGGTCTTTGGATAGCTTCTTAATGATTCTCTGAAGATATTCCATATCCATTGAATCATAAGGATTCTTATATTCACTAGGTTTAGACACAAAAACTTTACCTTTACCCTTATCTTTAGATGGTTCTGAGATAGAACTGGCTTTTAAACTCAACATATTTTTCTCAAACTTAAGGGCCTCTTGGAAATCTTCTTCTAGAGTGGTTTTCTCAGAGTTTTTTTACATACATGTCCATGGACATGGGCAAACCAGAGGTGTAGAATTCGATAGTTACGTCTTCAGTGGGTTTTGAGGCACATGTGATTCGTTTTAACAGAGTAAGGAAACATTGATTGTAATCGGTAACTAATTCTTTCGATTCCATCTTGACTCTCGAGAGTTATATTTACTAACTTGTCAATAATTCTCCGTCATGAAAGATTGATAGAGAAAAGTATATGAAACATGTCATTACTAACCTGAATGAACCAATAATGTTTAACAATTCAATTTTGGGTAATTATTCATATGAAACATTTTTTGGGAATTTTGCAGCTAAACGATCACCTCTTACAGAATCCAACACACGATCTGAAATCCTTCATTGCACCCAGATTGTTGAGCCCAAAAATGTAATATAGCTGGTCAAACTAACAATCCCTATGATGTACAACCTAACATAGTTTCTAGAGATAAATTAGAAAAATGCATTGACTCTACTAAATCCATTAAAACCAAAAAATCGGAAAATTCAAAAATACCAATTGAAATAAAAAAGGAGATCCTGACATGTGGACGTTATTTTTACATGGATCCAAGTATTTAGAAGGTGCATGTGTGGGTTGCATACTAAAATACTCGAAAGGTACTAAAATGTTTATTGCATGCAAGCTAGAATTTCCCTGCACCAAAAATACTACCGAATACGAAGCCCTAGTACAGGGGTTAAGAAAAATAGTCAACTTGAAAGTTGAGAAAATCAAGGTATTTGGTGATTCTGAAATTATCGTAAAACAGGTGAGGAACATCTTTCATTGTCTTTCAAGCCATCTGAAAAACTATCATCTTGATATTTGGGAACTATCAAATCTTTTGCAGCATTTAGTATTAGTTCAGTTCCTTGTTTGCTAAACTATGACGTTGATTTGCTAGCCAATGTAGTGTCCAGGTTAGTACCCTCTAACATAATGATTCTTGACACTTTCTCTGTTGAACTTTTATACAGGCCTTCAATTCCTAAAAATATCACAAATTGGAAAGTTTTTGATGATGACCAACAACTGATAAACTTCTTACATCTCAAATATACTTTCAAAGATTCTACCATCGATAAAATCCAACACGACCGGTGGGTGAATTCAGATGCTTATGTCCCAGATCAATCTGACAGTACAACAGGTTCAACCAACTGTATCTCGAGGAACGTAGTGAGGTTGGAAAAACTCTACGATATCCAAGAAAAGTTCAAGAAAGTCATCAATTGAAAAACCAACAGTTCATCCATGCAGTTCGAGGTGGTGAACTTAGGGACGAATACCATAACTCAAAACATTAATTTGGGGAAAAAAAAATCTCTTGAAGAAAAACATGCTTGCATCATATTATTTCGGGAATACAAAGACATCTTTTTCTAGAACTACGAGGATCTCAAGACATATGACACCAAGTTCATACAACACATAATTTCCATGAATCCTATTATGAAACCCTTTCAACACAAGCTGAGGAAGATGCACCCTAGCCTTGAGCCTTAGGTGAAAGAAGAATTGAATAAGTTTCTAGAGGCCAAGATCATTTTTCTGGTAAGACATACACCGTGGATATCCAACTTAGTACCAATAAGGAAAATTAATGGGGATATAAGACTGTGTATTGATTTCAGGAACCTGAATAGAGCCTTAGAGAAGGATAATTACCATGTGCCCCCGATGGAACAAATCCTACAGTATGTATCCAGATCTGAGATGCTCTCCCTTTTGGATGGTTTTTTGGGTTATAACCAGGTCTTAGTAGCCCATGACAATCAACTAAAACACAATTTCCAGACTGAGTGGGGAACATATGCTTACATGAAGATGTCGTTTGGTCTCATCAATGTTGAAGCAACATTCCAGAGGGCCATGGAAATTTACTTCAGGGGTCTACTTGGAGAATGCAAAGTGGTGTATCTAGATGAAGTTACCTTTTTTTCAAGGGATAGAAAAGATCATATAGCTCATTTGAGGAAAGTATTCAATATATGTAGAAGGTATGACATCTCTCTCAATCCTAAGAAATCTATTTTTGTTGTTGATGAAGGCAAACTATTAAGATTCATTGTTTCCAAACATGGTATAAGATTTGAACTTGAGAGAACTAAAGAAATTACAAAGATCCCCTCCTCCCCCTCACAACAAGAAATTCATGCAATCATTCATGGGAAGGATCAACTTTGTAAGACGATTCGTCCCCATTTTTGTCGAAATAGTGAAACCTCTACAAGACATGATAAATAAGAATTCTGAATTCAAATGGGGACCCAATGGAAAATAATCTTTTGATAAGATCAAAATAGAGATAACACAAGCTCCCACATTGTTAATCCTGAACTTTAGTCGAGAGGTCATCCTCTACACCTTCACGTCAGATTCTACATCTGCGGTTGTTTTAACGCAAAAGAACCAAGAAGGAGATGAATTCTTTGTAGTGTTTATGAGTTTTGTATTACAAGGAGCAGAGTTGAACTACCTTGAAGTGGAAAAACAATGCTACGTCGTATTTAAAACTGTTAAACACTTCATGCCATTCTTTCTCAAATCTAAAAAAAAGTCATTGTTCCTTACCCCGCATTCAAGAATCTACTGATACAAAAAGACTTAGCAGAAAAGAGAGCCAAGTGGATTACAATTCTATAGCAATATGATCTAGAAATTAAACTCGGGGAAATTGTTAAAGCCCAGGGGCTATGCAAACTGGCCACAGAATCACTGATCGATGAATCATATGAAGATGCTCTATATCAAGATCAAGAATTATATACAAGAGAGACAGATTACATCACGGTCAATTATGACCAATGGTTTTTCGAAATTAAATATTACTTAACACATAGATCAGCCCCAAATTACCTCAAACCTAAGAATAAAAGGGCCCTTAGACTCAAGTCCACTCAATATCAAATCATCCAAGGAACTCTATGCAAAAAAAATTATGATGGTGTTTTCTTGAGATGCCTCAAGAAGAGGGATGCATAAAATGTTTTGTTTGAGCTCCATGATGGACCAACCAGTGGACACTATGGTGGAGAAACCACTGCTCACAAAATCCTCAGATCCGGATACTACTAGCCCGTTTTATTCCAGGACTCTCACACATATGCAAGGAAATGTCAGTAGTGCCAAATGTCATCCGGAAGAGAAAAAAGGTTCCCTTCCCCTTACAACCTATTATCATTGAACAAACCTTTCGGCAGTGGGGGATGGACGTGATCGAGGAAATCAATCCCAACTCATTGAAAATGCACAAATACATCCCGACGACTACCAATTATTTCACCAGATGGAGCGAAGCAATCCCCTTGAAGACTATCAACAAAAATCAGGTGACTTCATTCCTTGAATCACACATCAACACCAGGTTTGGAATTCCTTGATAATGCCAAGTATTTTTCTTCTCTTAAACTGAATGAATTCGCACTTGAATGAAACATTAAGGTTAAGTACTAAGAAAATTACTACCCACAAGGAAATAGTTTTGCGGAGTCCACTAATAAGAACCTTATTAAAATTCTCAAGAAAATTGTCAAAGATAATCAAAGAAATTGGCACCTTGCTCTTTAGAATGCTCTCTGGGATGACAAAGTAACTCCCAAGTCATCCATTGGTAATTCCCCTTTCTTCTTATTCTACATATAGGAAGCCACCGTGTCGACCCATACTTTCCTACCCACCTTACAATTGGCCCAATCTACCCAAGATGAAGCTTGCCAAGTAATGTAAGAAAGGTTAAACATGCTGTTAAAACTTGAAGAAGAAAAGGAAAAATTTAAGATGAACCTCACACACCACCAAAAAATAATTAAAAAATAGTTTGACAAATCAACTGTAGGAAACAAAGACTTTCAAGAAGGAGACCTTGTTCTAAAATGGGACAAATATAATGAACTTAAAGGGAAACACTCCAAATTCCATAAACTATGGCTAAGACCCTATGTGCCCCTTGGAGAGGTTTTCCTTGTACATTGGGCTTGAAACTTTAGGAGGAGGTTCCCACTACCCTGATCTATTACTTAACTAAGTTTCGGCTCGTTTGGAGCATTCTTCCATTAGGGCCAAATTATTGAGGGCTTCTATCTCCACTTGGAGCGTGGCACTCTCTGGTTGAAGGGTTTGACATTCATATATGCTTGATACTGGTATTCATTACTTATTCAGCCTTTAGAGGCTTCTTTGTATTGATGGGAGCATTTTGTAGCATCTCATATCTATTGTTTGTACGACCATCTGAGGTTTATGCCAGATCAGCCATCTATTGTATTGATTCTACATTGCTTATAATAAAAGGGTCAAATCTTTTCTTGTTCTTCTATATCTTGAATGTATGATGATATTCATGTATTGAATGAATCTTTTATGCACTTAATAGCTCAATAAACATCGGCACATTCACAAACCAGTGGTAGTTAGTGATTCCATGCCAAAATTTGGCTTGGGATAATTATAGTGGTATCAGAGCTTTGATCCTCCAAACCTGTGGAGGGATCGGTGCATGCAGAGGTACAGTAGTATTTTTATGGGTCGAAAGAAGAAATCGAGCAGTGAAACAGAGGCTGAAATGGAAGGGTCAAGGCATGACCATGAGCCTTTAGGCTTGGCTCTCATAGCAACAAAGTTTGATAAGTTCCAACAATCCATCAACCGCACGGAAAGCACATTGGTCCAACACTTGGGCGAGTACCATGAAACTAGCAGAAGGGGACATGTCGAACTCTATGAAACTTTGAAGAGGGTTGATGAGAACCTATAGATAATGAATAAGAATCAATCCAAGATAAATGAACTTCTGATGCAAGTGAACCATCAAGGCAAGAACCCTGATATGTACGGGAATAAGGAGGTTGGTGGATCTGGGGAAATCCATGAGGAGACCAGATACAATCCAGAGAAAGTAGTTAGATCCAAAGGAAGTCTGGACGGAGACACAGGCCAGGGTCAGATGGGTAGCAGGGTCAATCAGAGACGATACATACCTATGTTCACAGATGATCAGCTTGGTCGACATTCAGGTAGTAGAGCTAACCCTAGACCCTACATGCCCACATTCACAGATGAGCAAGGGCAACAGGAACAGGTAGAAGAATTTGTGGAGAAAATGGCAAGGAGTACCAAAGAATAATACAGTTTGGATATGAATATCCAAAGACAGATGTCCCTAGATCAGTATTGCCAACTTAGGTTCAGAAATCAACCTAGGACAAACCACAGGGGTAGTTTTGAGTTTGAACGTAGAGCAAGGAAGATAGAAATTCCATACTTTGACGGTACGGCCAAGATGACAGCACAGTCTTGGGTAAAAAAGTTGGATACTTACTTACAGCTCAACCCCATGAGGGAGATGGAGGCCATCAAGTTTTCCACTATGTACTTGGATGGCAAGGCTCATGACTGGTGGTATCACAGACTCGCCACACTCGGCCACAATCAAATTGTGTCCTATACAAAATTCACTCAAAGGCTCATTGATAGATTTGATCAAGGAGATCCTGAGTTATATTTTCGGGAGCTCACCCAACTCAAACAAACAGGTACGACTGAATCATACATTGATGAATTTCAGAGGTTGGCATTGATGGTGCAAGATATGTCCCCAACCAGGCTCATGATGCTTTTCAAAGAAGGGTTGATGGAACCTCTGAAGGGTTGGGTAAAGGCCTTCAAGCCTACCAGCCTACAAGAGGCCATTTGGAATATGAAGGATTTGGGTCGAGCCGCTAAACCTAAATTCATACCCAGAACACCTCTCAACAATGGTGGAAGAGATCAAAGGTCTCCAATAAACCAGGGGGGACGTGACCCTAAGGGTTTTGACAAAGGCCATGGCAGAATAGATGACAACACTAGGAGAGAACTGAGGAGGAAGAAACTCTGCTTCACATGCAAGGAACCATGGAACCCATCACACAAGTGCATGGGACGTGGTTAGGTGCACTACATTGAGGTCACTTCAGAAAATGAAGAGGAAGATGAGATTGGCCAGATACAAAACATGGAGGTAGAAACCACTGAGGTAGTAGAGGAGGAGCAGATCATGGGATAGAATAGTATGGCCACCTTGGCATCTATCAATGGGGTACCCAAGTATAACACCTTCCGAATAAGGGGGGTCTTGCAGGGTAAAAGAGTTGTGGTCTTGATTGATGGAGGAGCTTCCCACAACTTCATTGATGCAGCATTATTGAAGAGGAGGCACATACCCATAGTAGAATTTGAAGGATTCAAAGTGGTGGTTGCAGGAGGAATCACTATGCCCTGTGACAGATATATTCCGGGCATGAAACTTACCTTGGGTAGGCACAAGCTGATACAGGATGTCTATGTCATGGACCTTCCAGACACCAACATCATCCTAGGGGTTCAGTGGCTCAACACACTGGGGCCTATCACCACCAACTAAAAAACAATGGAAATGAAATTCACAAAGGAAGGTGGACAAAAGGTAGTGCTGAGGGGCATAATAGGGAATGTGTAATGTACCCCACCTCTTAGAGAGGTGAGGAGGAGACTCAGTGGCCTGGGCACCCCCACTAGGTCATAGTCTCACACTGAAGGGGGGGAAAGTCAAGAAGTTAAAAGTTATA
>JZKD02S1672857.1:4518-32504 GCA_000966675.3 Picea glauca | reverse complement strand
GTCGTTTCTTTCACAGGGTTCTAGAGATCTGGGAGAACAAGACCAGATCAGTCTTGTAGCCTTTTGGCATTGCTGAGATGTAATTTTGAGCACTTGAGAAGAAATAAAGAAGCCTTCCCCACAAGGAAAAAGGCCCGGAGACGTAGGCAAACATTGTGCCGAACTCCGTTATCAACCTGCGTTCTTATGGTTTGTTGTTTATTATTCTTTTCAGATCTGCATATGTGTATTTGAATGTCATAATCCTCTTCTTTCCTCATTCTTTCATTAAATTCCCAAATGGTTAATGAATACATGCAAGTTTAAAACTCAACCATAATCATTCAAAAGATCCTGTCGGATCACTAACATAAACATTTTAATGTGGTCTTCTGCAATCTGTTTAGAGTCAGGGTCAAACTTGGGAAGCCACTTCTCCAGATTTTTGGGTAAGGGATGTTGAGCCCCAGGTACGGCTACTGCATCCTGGTTGAGCCAAGGTCTAGCAGGATTGTTTTGGTTGGCCATTGGTGTAGGCGGTGTGGAAGGCTGAGAAGAGAAACTGCCTTCGTCAGAAGAGTCTCCTCTAGAAGAAGAAGGAGATGATGGAGGTGGTGAGGGAGGTATTCCAGATCCTCCTATAGCAGTAGTGAGGATTGGATCTATAGGGTTCACAGTGAGGTTAGTGCCTCCAAGTTGTTCTCTGATATCAGAGAAATCTAAAGTTTGATCCAAAGGACGATTTGGTTGCCTTAAATGGGCTAAGGTACTATGTGTTCTTATGAGAGATTGGCGGACAATCTCTTGTATGTCACCACCTGTAGGATTTGGGGTTGCTGGCTCAACTATGATCCGTGGATCGTTGTTTGATGTGTTGCTATTTGAGGGGGAATGTTGTTGTTCGAATGAGTTCTTGTCACTATAGGTGAGTGATTGGGTGGTGGAGGAGTCTTACGACCGCCTCATGCCATTAATAAATTTTAGACCCTCCTTCTAGCGCCATTTGTTGATGGGCGAAAATGAACGCTCGTCAACTGGAAGAGTGGATCTGGTCCGGGGTTGTCTAAATAACCCAAGTCATTTGGGATGATCCACCCTGACGGGTTTAGCGGCTCCGTTGGTCGATCTAAGTCCTAGCAAAACAAAAGAAAACTACACTAAGGAACTAATCTAAATGAAAAACAACAATTAAAGCAAACTAATAAACAAATCTAAAATAAATATATACAGTCTATTATCTATACTATACAGCAAAAAATCATATAAAATTAAATGTTCAATTATCAATAGGATCATATCTAATTACAAATATACGATATTCACAGATTACAGATTTAAATGAAAACCTGTAAAAATCATTTGTAAACTATCCTAAGACAGCAAAACTATTGTTTTATGATTTTTATAATTTTATGAGAAGGAAATTAAATAAAAACTATCTAAGCTAAGTAACTAAAATAATAACTCTAACTATAAATCTGAACTATATATATATATATATATATATATATCTAAACTACTTAACTAATACTAATAAACTAACTATTAAATAACAAATAGCAAACTGACATGAAGTAACGCTTCAGGTTTGTCCTGTATGCAATAGTTGTTTTAGCTGTTCGGAGGGAGGAAACCAGCACCAAGTTCTCCACAAGCTTCTCATAAATAGGAAGCAACTGTGCTCTTCAAATATAAATGACAGGACAAACACGACACAAAAAATTACATCAATCTTTTAATTTACAAATCATCACATTTAGATAAATCTGTTTGCAAAGATTTGTACGAAATGATTCATTTAACGAAGAAGATAAACCTTTAATTCATTAAACTGAAGCAAATAAATTGTTGTATATATATATTTTTTTAAATAAGAGAGATCAGATATGGACAACGCATAAACCAAATCACATCGACCTACAATGAATTACGATAGCTAAAGTAGTCGATAATTAATTGCAAACTGATATGAAGAAAACTTGAAATAAAAGTTTGATATATTGAAAGCTAAAGCTGTTACAAGACATCAACTTTCATCCTAGTCTGTAATATTATAAATCCATAGTCTGGTTCTCCCCACAGTGATTATGATGGGTCCATTACAAAAAAATAACAAGTATTTAAAGACCTCCCACAGGGTAAAACATCCCTGTGGGAATTGTCAAAGCAGTTTACAAAAAATCTGGGAATAATCTCCCAAGTCCCTATTTTTTGCCTATGACTAACAACTGAAAACTATATCTAAACTTCTATAGCATTTCCAATTTGTCAATGAAATTCTTAGGTACCTGAAAGTAGACAAGAATACAAAAGTTTATATAATGTTTTATTGATAAAATTGACAAAAATCTAATTTTTAAGACTAGCTACAGAATCTTGCGATTCTGTAGCTGGTCTAATTTGAACACAGAATAGTTTTAAAATCAATCCAAAACTTAACAGAATTATATTTGACTTATTAAACCAAAACTAATTCCAAACGAAGCGAATCATTCATACCACAATGAATCAAAACTTGTATGCAAATTGAAACAAATGCAATCGTAATTGAATTAATCAATTGATAACAGGATATGTGGGATTTGTCAAACAACTTTTATTACCAATTCGGAACATACATAATCGATTGACAGTTGGGGAACCAATGAAATCCTCTCTTGAACCAATTCCAATTGACACAAACTGTAACCGATCAAGTAAATTTTTCATGCAATAATTTATGCCGACTCAGCCATTAACAAAATCGTTTTTAAATCCATAACTAACAGAGTTGTTTTTTTCGATTTAATAGATTACATTGTATTTATCAAAGCAAACTCTGATATTGATGCATTGCATATGTAAAGGATCATGCCAATTCAAGCATACTGAATCGTTTCAAAATCAAACCATAAGAAATAATTTGAACTATATTAGAGCCGACACAATCGATATGCTAAATCGTATCAATCAACACAGCTACACGATTTTAGCAAACAAATCTTTTGCACAGGTCGAATGAAATCATAATCCAAACGAGAATATTGATTCAATACAAAACAGAATCATTCCTGGTAAATCGAAGTCAACACGATTGTTTTTAATATATTAGAAATGAACAGAACTAATCAAACCCAAACGATTATCCTAATTCAAACAGAATCAACAAACAATCAAATGTTTATACGAATCTGAGCACAATAGAATCGCATAACCAAATCATAGCTATATTTGAGTTTTAGCAAAATGAATCTACTGTACATGATCCACAACAAAATCGTTTTTAGTGATCTGAGTACAACATAATCATTTTAAATCTATTGAAACGAACAGAGCTATTGAAAGCAAATCCAATCGATTATATTAATTCAAACCAACTCATAAAACAAAATTAATATTGAAATTCATACCTGGGTAGTAAGAAAACAAGTCAGTCATGATAATTTTGAATTGACAAAGGTCGTTGATGCTTCGACATTTATGAAGACAATCGAACCGGTTGTTTTTTGTTTCTTCTCATTGGCTTGAAGCCTGCCTCTCTCTTTTGACAGCACTGTAACTTGTTCCTCTAACGATTTGATCTTTGATTGCAACAGGGAAACGTCGGTGTAATAATGTTCTAGCCAAGCATTACATTGGATACATGATGGTCACTTGTGCTTTGATATCACAGGCGAGGGTTTGTTCAAGTTACCAGGGGTTTCCTTGTGCAGCTTGATTCCCGGGTAGTTTGGGTCGTTTTTGAGGCACAGAGGTAAGTTAGAGACATAGTCATAGGGTTCCTTAGACCATAGGCCATGGGAATAGGGGTATTCCTTAGTGAAGAAATGCTCAATTTTGGAGTCCGAGTCCTCGCTCAATACTATTGGCTTCTGGTCAATGTTTGGCTTGGGTTTGTTCCTAGCACATATCGATATCCATCGAGCATGTTTCTTCCCTTTACTATTGACACCAGTATCACCCTTACCTTTCTTCCTCACGGGCTTCTTGACGGCCTTAGCATTCTCTTTAGCACATGGGTCGGCCAGGGTATCAGATAGGTCCACGTCGGGGCAATCCGAGGGTTTGACAGGGGGTAGAAGGATATGAAATGGCATGGCTGGCCCAACCAGAGTTTCTGTAACCACAACCTTGTCAACTTGGACAGTTTCGGGAGTGGCAAAGCCATTCCTAGATAGGAAGGCTTTCCAACTATCACGACTAAGGCTCAAACGGTGGACGATAATGAGTTTGATCAAGCCATGATGGAAAAGGCTGCTATCAGCCTTCTCACGCTTGAATATTTTAGACATCTTGTAAAGACTATGCAAGAGATAATGTGGCATGTTCAAAGGATAGCCTATAAAATTCATCAATTACTGGAGATGATACAGAAATACCAATCCATACCGACCTTCGCAAGTCATAAACTGTTTAACAATCACCAAAAGATCGTGCCACCTGGGTTTGAGGGTAGTGACAGGCATACCTTTATCACAGGAAACAACCTTCCTTGATGTGAAGAGGAGTGGACACGACACCTCATCTACTTTGGAATTTTTAAACCACCTTTTCCCTATAGCTAGTAGTCCTATAGTTGAACTTATGAATTCTTGATTGAGCTCGAGCTATATGTCTTCGACCTTAGCCCTGCAGCCGTCGAAGGTATGGGCGAATTATTGGGCAACCGAAAGGTTGAAACCCTCGAACCTTTGGATAAACACCAGCCAGCCACCATTTTCCAAATATTTACGAGTATTGTCGAATAGCAGGAGTGTTTGGCTACCATTTGGCTCTATGCGCACCACCAGTGCCATAGACGGGAAGACATAGTGAGCTAGGTGAACTGGCAAAGGTTTGAATGAGGTATTCGTAGGATTGAATAACACACAGGCTTCCCCGAGAATCAATAGAGGTGACCCGGGATAGGGGGAAGGCATTAATGTCTGAATGTGCGAGGGTGGTGGAGCTAGCTCAGCCCATGCAAAACAGTCATTTCCCAATGTACAACTGATGACGCATATAGCGATTCAAGTCACTATTGCATATGTTAAAAACAATGCCATTCAAACAATCGATGAAATCTATGGTAAGTTGACCAAACATTTGCGCAAGCAATAGTTTTAGCATAGTTTTAAAAACAAAACAATGATTTGAAATCAACACCAAGGGTTCGATCATAACAAATATGTGTTGTATGAAATGATTACACCAAGGGTCTAACCACAACGTGAAAGTGTTTTCATGAAACCAATGTGTCAAGGAAATCGATGAAAGACTATAGAACATCAAACCACCAATGTACCAAAAATTCGATCATAAGAATATCATCACAGTGTTATAAAAACGAAGTCATATTAACAATTAAAGAATGCCAAATGAGTAAAGATCTTGGAGTCTTGCCAACTGTGCGACTATAATTAAATTGGGAACACAATGAACATATATACAAGAGTGATCATAACAATCCAGTGACGATTTTAATGTGACTTTGAAATCAAAGTTTTCACGCTTGCAGTCGTGAAAACAAGAACAAAGGCAGGTGTGCGAATGCGTGAAATAATAGTGTCGTTTTAATTCAAAGATTGCGATGAAGATCAAGGGCTTCAAAACACTTGGGTAGGCATCTTATTAGGATAGGAGAAAAATGTGAATTGGCTGCCAACAATTCGATGGAAGAATACCTGCTAAAAGGAGAGCATTAAGGCATCTCTCATCATTCATCACAAGGTACAAAGTAGGAGCTTGATGATTTGGAGGAAATTGGATGAAGAACATGTTCACGAACAAACGACCCTGTGCATCTTTTGTGTGTGCCAAGTGAAAGTGGTACACAAAAAAGACCCTATGAATAGTAGCCAATGAGGAAAACAACTGACAAAGGTGAGGAAACCACCAATAAGGATAATGGCATCCAATACATTGCACAAATCCCAATGTGTGAATAGATGTCTTACCATCGAACACAAGGGAAACCAGCCAATCAACAACCAATGATGAAATGTTGATTGTTGGGTTCAAGGTTACCTATCAATGAGGAAATTAGGACTAGGTTGCATAGTAGGACTACAACATCATGTGATTCTGAGACAAACTGAGGGTATGGACAACATGCTAAGTCAAGAGATCTAAGGAACAACCGACATAGGTTTATAGACATCCTTTGAACAAGAGCATGAGACATATGGAAGAATCTAGCAACATAGACTCAATGATAAAACCATGAGATGCAGGAGGCATCAATCAAACTCTCCATAGGGACTGGAATAGTAACCAGTTGGGGGAGAAAACTCTCTATAATGAGCTCATCTTCCTCAGGCCATGCTAAACCCAAAATTATGATGACAAGTGGACTCAATAACTTTGTGCTCTATTCAAAGGTGACACGACTGCTGCCAATATAATATAATACTCCATTCCCGCCCATCCGTTTTTTGTTTTTTCATAGTCAAATGAATGATATGATACAAAGGAGGAAATGAGTGTCGCAAGTAAGAAAAACTAGTTCCAGCAGTGGAACATACCTATGCTCCATGCAAGGAGGTGCATGCGGGAGATGGACACTTGGGGAATATTCCCTCTTGGGTATAGGGTGTCAAGTTGCAAAGGATATAAACGAGGCTCTGCTTGGTTGAGGATGCAAAAGTGTTGAGGAAAATAGTTTATAATGCAAAGCAAGAACTGACTATAGGCTCAATACCGCAAGCAAGGGCATGAGATGCATTCACAACTTAATGCCAAAAAATGTCCTTTTTCATAATCGTAGTCTACTTGGTTTGAAAAAGGGTTAAACTTGTACCAAATAGATGTCCTTTCAAATCCAATTTACGAGTGTGAAAGAGACAAGTTCACTCAAAAATATTTTCACTTTTTGAAAATGAGTCAGAAAAGAGCTTAAATCAAACTCAGATGACAGTTCTCTAGGTATAGGTCAGCATGTTTATGAGTGAGAACTGAGGCTTAACATAATGTCATGTATTAGCTATAAGGGACTCTCGGTCCTATGGAAAACATCTCGGCATGGGCACCAAATGGATCAGAGGATCTAACTAGGGTACCCATGTTTGGTAAGTCTCTACCATTTGATAATGACACGTTTTGTAGCAGATGGAGGATTCTATGTGGATAAAAAATGGGTTCGTACCTAAGGCATATGAGTGATATTTATAGGATAATGCAAGTATGCATGATGGAGTGGATACCTATCCTATATGATGGGTAGAAAAAATACATGTCCGTAGTTACAAACGGTCAACATAATGCTAAAAACCGCAAGAATCCCTGGCGAAAACTACAAAAAACAACTCAATCCACTGATGTATTAGTCCATTAGGCGAAAATACGATTCAAAACTATGTAAAGTGGGTAAAACCTGCTATAAATAGTAACAAAAAACAAATTTTACTATGTGGTTTGACTTTTTTACCCAAATAATGAATTTTGGACCAAATTACCTATGATCTTCAACTGGTGATTGTGGGAGAATCGAGTGAAGGAATCAGAGACTATCTAGACCAGGTAATTCCTCTTCCCCTCCTCTTCCTTTCTAGTGGATTACATTTTTTATTTAGGTTTCAAAATTTGAGTTATTTAAGGCACAAATTAGGTATTTAGGTGTATGGGGGCTACCAATCATCGAGTCGCGTCTACGCGAGTTTATACGCAAATGTGTAAAATAAATATTGCGTGTACTCAACCTTATACGCATGTTGCAGCCAGCGTACAAGTCCATAAACAAGGTTTTTGATGGTTGCTAAGTCAAAAATTGATGTTTCTCTGGAAGGATAGTGCTAGAATGGAGGGAAAGTAACATGAGGAGGTAGATGCTGCTACGGAAAGAGATACGAGGGCCCAAATGGCCTTGAAAATATGCCAGTTGTACAATTTTTCAGAACTCAAATGGATGAGGGACCAAGTGAGGTTGCTACAATTGCTCGTGGATTACAGGTATCCAAACAGTGAGAGCTTCATCCTAGATGGGAAACCATTAAGGATTGAAGTCGAGGATATATACTTCTTGACAGGGTTGTCATTTTGGGGTGAGGTGGTGAACTCCAAATCCCGGGGAGATGGGAGTGGTATGAATATAGAAGAGTACATAGACACTCACTATATAGTAGGGACCAAGAAGGTCGGGAGTCAACTCCCCATCCAAGTGATCAGCAATCTAAGTCTCAAGATTGTTGTCCTCATTTTGACCCGGATCATAGTATCGGCTTTGTTGCACTAGGCACCGAGGCCACTCATGTTCTATTGTATAGAGTGTTTGAGACCCACGGTGTATGATTGGTGCACCTCACTACTAGCTAATATGAATATCCAGTTGACAGAATGCAAATAGGGTGATAAGAGTAATTTTGGGTTTGCATCTATCTTGTGTAGTTTTTTCTTCGAGCAGGTTCTAGTTTTGGGACCTAGAGTTGATATCATTCCTCGAGGACCTCGTGATCTATCCATGGCATGGTGGACCGAGGTAATGATATGAAAGGGGGGAGGTAGGGTGCCCACACCCTACAACGATGATTTCTTTTACCGGTGGAGACGATAGGTAATTTCTCTGGATGACTACCCCTATGCAGGGATCAACTTCAGAGGGGACCCTGACATGCCATTGCCACTAGGGACTGCCTATGGGGACATAGGTATGCCAAAGTTTTTAAATATTTCATTTTTTTGTATTTTTGTATAGCAAAACAAAAATATTTTTGGATGATGTTTAAGTACTAACTAGACACTTTGTGTGATGCAGACATAGGTCTACGAAGGCTGGACGGGCTTCCATTGCATCATCAGAGGCATTGGGGAGATGAGGTGGTGGGAGGATAAGTAGAGATAATCCTTCAAAATGTGCAAGGAAACCTGTCCCGTTTGACACATAGGATTTTGATGGTTCAGGTAGAGGATCTGTCGGAGGCCATGCAACGACAAGTGGTTGGTGTGCTCAAAGCTTGGGTGCGACTCTTTCAACGTCTCGCAAATGCCGTATTTTTTTATCATGACACACATCTAGCGCCATAGGCATAGATGTCATGGATTTTGTATTATCGGTTGTATATGTGTATTGAGGGTGTTGGCCTCAATTTTGTACTATAAACATCATATTTTTGAAATATATATAAAACATGGTTCTTCAGCTTTACTTATATTACATTATGTACATTGATGAGAATGTTTTATTTTCTTTAGTTATGTGACAAATGCCAATCTAAAACGAAATTAGCATAAGCATCAGATACATAATTACAACTCCTAGGTATGTGATGATAAGTAATAAAATCAAACTGTTGCTCTAAAAGGCATACCCATAGGAATCGTCGGAGTAACGTAGGATTGTGCACACGGTAACTGTTGTTCAACTGGTATACTACTAACTGGGGATCCAGGCAAACCTCCAATGAGAAAATACCATGTAAAATAACATCGTGCAAAAGTTCTATAACGATGCTATATTCGACCACATTATTCATGGATGGCCCTAGGCATACACCACCTGAAGATACCAGTAGACCCTCGGGTGAGTAAACCACCCAAGTGACGGAAGCCAAGTTCCATGTATTACAACTGGATCCGTCTGCAAATCCTAAGTAGACCGAAGACTTCGTTGACATCTACCAACCAAGGGAAATCTCGATAAGCAAGCCGAAGACAAAAATAAAGGGAAAAGATATATACACTAAACTACATTAGTATACAAAGAGTTACGCCCAAGCTTGGGGATCAAGAATAATATCTTTTCAAGTAGAGCCCATTCCTGGGCTTGCCCAACATGCTCCCTTCATAATATTCTAACTCATAGGCTCCTTTTTCTAAGACACGTCGCACAATATAGGGATCGTGCCACATGGGCTTTAACTTGACTTCCCCCATCGATTTTTTGGCTTGATCATATAAAAGGACCAAGTCACCCTCAGCGTACACCCGAGAAAAGATAGACTTATCGTATTGGACCTTCACACGTCTTTTATTTGCCTCAATATCCATAGAGGCGTCTCGACGTTACTTGTCAAGGATCTCTAGGTGTACGAGGCATCGCTCGATATCGAAAGTGTCAGGGAGGAGTGAAAATACCAATCTAAGAGAAGGGATTTTGCATTCAATAGGTAAGATCGACTCCACACTGTGTACTAACTAGAAAGGAGAAACACCGATGGAAGTCTTGATCGAGGTTTGGTATGCCCAGAGTGCGGGATATAACATAATATGCCAGACAGATTTGTTCTGGTTGACAATTTTCTAAAAAATGGTCTTGAGAGACTTGTTGATGGCCTCTACCTGTCCATTTTCTTGGGGGTATTAAGGGGAAGAATGACCATGATTAAACCCCAACTTGGATTCTAGATCTTCCATCATTTCATTCTTAAAGTGATTGCCATGATCAGTGACAATCTCACTTGGGATACCGAATCTGGCAATAATTTGATTGAATATGAAGAAAGCGAAAGTATTCCTATCGGATTTAACTGTAGGCATGGCCTCGACCCACTTAGTAAAGTAGTCTATGGCCATGATAATGTGTTTATTCCTCCCAACCAAATTTGGGTTGCAATCCACAAAGTCCACCCCCCCCCCACTTGGTGAAGGGACCGACGGTAAGGACTAGATGGAGAGGGGCTGGATGCGAGCACATTTTTCGAGTGAACACCTGGAAGGGGTGACACTTCTTAATAATTTCAATGCAATCTCTAAAGATAGATGGCTAGAAATAACTAGCTCACAAAATGTTCTGGGCTGTCGCAAGCCCGAATAAATGACCACCACAAGTCCCACTATGGAAATCGTTTAGAATTGACTCGGCTTCTTCGTGAGTTAAACGACGACACATGATATTTTATATTCCTCGACAATACAAAGTGTCACTGATGATAATGTAATTCTTAGCTTGGTATTGGTTGGTCATATCACAAGAGATGTTGAGGGAACTTCAAAGTTTGAAGATAGAGAAAAATGTCTCCATACTAGGGGTCCGATGATGAGACAAGGAAAATGTGTTCATCCGAAAATGAATCAACATGAATAACATCCTCATCCAATCATGGGAAGTCGGATATTAACTCTCCAAAGACTAGTGATTTCTTGGATTTCACAGAACCAAAATCGAGATCAAATTCTTGTAAAATGACAATCCATTTATTATATTTCCCCCCTATGATACGCCTGGTAAGGACGTATTGAAATGGATTGACATCGGAAACCACAGTAGTCTTGCAAAGTAATATATAATGGTGTAATCGTTGGACTACATGAATGGTAGCCAAAGCTATCTTTTCAACATAAGAATACTTGAGCTCAAGACCAACTAAGTTTAGACTAAGATAGTAAATGACGTGCTTGTGGAGCTCATCATCCTCCTGAACCAAAACCATACCAATCGTCTCTTCAGACGTGGCGACATAAAGCAAGTAATCCCTACTGTAGTCGGGAGACTTCAAAAGATACGTCAATACCAGGGATTTCTTCAAAGCATCGAAGGATTCCTGGGGCTCGCTCATCCTAGATAAAAGGGGTGTCCTTCTTCAAAATATGCATGAAATCCTTAGTAATATTGATATAGTTTATGATAAACTGACGTAAAAAGTTGGATTTACCCTGTAAACCTTGAATTTGTTGAATAGTGCATGGGGGAGGCAATCAAGGTATTGCCTCAACCTTTAACAGATCTACCATGATCCCAGTCTCAGAGACTAAAAATCCTAGAAGACATCCATACCTAACAAAAAAATGCATTTATGAGGGTTCATTCGGATTCTATAATGACGACATCTTTCAAAAACTAGTCGAAGGTGCTTAGGGTGATCCACTCTCTTACGAGAGTGAGCAGTGAGATCATCAAGATAATCTTCGACTATATGCTTAAGATCATGGAATGCGAAGGTCATAGCACGTTGGAAGGTTGCTCTAGCATTTTTAAGGCTGAAAGGCACCTTATGGTATGCAAAAGTACCCCAAGGACAAATAAATGTCATCTTGTGTTGATCCTCGGGTTTAATTTCAATTTGGTTATACCCTGAAAATTCATCCATGAAAGAAAAAACTTTGCTTCTTGCACACTCGTCGAGAATCTGGTCGATGAAAGGTGTCAGGAAGTTGTCTTTAGGACAATATTTGTTCACATGATATTCCATGCATACATGGATGGTTCCTTGCTTCTTATTCATAGGAATGATATTGGATACCCATTCAGTCAAGGGAATTGGGTAGATAAAGCCAACATTAAGCAGTTTCTCTACCTCTGCCTTAATAGCAGGGATCTTTCGGGGATTGAAAGCTCTAAGACGTTGTCAAATAGGCTTAGCATCCAAATAAGTTCTAATTTCATGCTTGACAATTCGAGGGTCATTTCCTAGCAACTCTTCATATGACCAATCAAATACATCTCGAAATTCCTTGAAGAGCTCGGTGTAGATCAAGATTTCTTCAGGCGAATAATCTGCACCGATGTGTACATTTTCAATATTTCTAGGGGTACGAGAGTTATCGATCATGATGGTAGGATAGATACTCGCCATATTTCCTTTGGCATAAATGCCGTGCATATCAAGTGTAACTATGATGTGACTGACTATCTCTCTCAAAGTATATCGAAAATCATCTTATTCGATTCTGGAAAGATCTAGGAGAAAATAAGAGCAATCATGCATATCATCCCAAGGTTTGTTAGAACCATTCATGGCTTTGATGATAGCTTCATCTGAGGGAAAAGTCTCATCAAGGCAGTCATGTGAGCAAGACAACGAAGTGGCCCACATGGGCTTAAGAACAGGATCCTCCTCGTCTGTTGGTGAGGTAATAGGATCGGGATTGGCGAAAGAGTCAAGAACAAATTGATACACTATCTCCACTTCCGATAGTGGCATGGCCATTCCATCATGCGACTGACATTCACAAGACAAATTCAAGGAAGGTAGGGTCCAAGGATCGTTAAAATAGGAAGTGTGGAAATGAATGGACCTCTCTGACGAAACGAGCCTAATGGACATGGTGTAAACATGGTGAATCAGTGCTATGAAGTTGAAGGTACCCATAAGGGATGAATACATTTCAACACTAATATTATCAGTTGTCGGCTGAGAATTGTCGACCACAGGGATCGATGGTCCAACAGATGCATTGGGGCTAGCATACGTAAATTATAACTGGTCGACCATCACGATCTTCCCATTGTGAGGAAAACAAAGAGTGCAAAAGATGGATGATACTATGGCAGTCATAGCATAAGTCCAATTGTGTCCTAGTAAAAAGTTATAATCAAGGGGCGCATCAACCACCTTGACATCCACCTCTACCGACTTCCCACCTAACTAGACCGGAAAGGTAGGAAGAATACTGTGAGGGAGGAAGGAACGACCATCAAAAGAAGTGAACATGGTCAGAGATTGATAAAGAGTCGGAGAGCCAAGCGCTTTCCAACATATCAGGGCATCACACATATTGCAGCGCCTTCATCAACAACTGCATGCTTGATGGTATACTTTGAGTAACCCTCATGGATTTGGAATGCCACATGGTAAAGCAAGTGAGGCTTCACATCTGTGATGTAAAACTTGATAAATTTAGAGACACCAGGGTCTAGATCTCCTAATGTAGATAGAAAGGAATTCCTCTATGAGGGACACGTATGGATTACCTCCAGGGCCGACATCGCATAAGGGGTTTGACCTAGGTCCTCAACAATAGAGTAATTCTAGGGGGCTCTAGCATTTGGATTGTGGGTAGAGCACTTGAATACTCCTTTCACAATATGAGGCAGTGGCTCTAGTTTTTCGATCTTCAAGGGTGCCTCTAGAGGAGGAGGACATTCTAGACTAGGTACAGTCTATGAAGAACTATAATCGTGAGACCGGGTGGCTACATTAACTTGAGAATTGACCATATTTATGCACAAACGGTCACCATCTTGTGTCAGTGTTTTTTGACTTCCATCGGCCACATTTTTTGCATTTGAGGTGCTTAAGGCCATGTGTTGGTTATGTGGAAAAGGATTTGTCAGCATGGTGGGCGATAGAGATAAGAGCCTCATAGCTTCCACAAGTTTGGGGCATAAATGAGTAAGATGATTGTCCATAGAAAGCTTACAGGGAAATTTTACCTTACACCTTTCTTTCTTTCCCTCACCGAAATTATTATTCATCCTCTCATTATTACCATTGTCCTTGGGTTTATTATTATTCTTCCCACCCTTACAATTATTATCACGCCCTTTCTTATTATTCCCGCCCGGTTGTTGGTTACCATTTGGGTCGGTTGACGATTGCATGGAATGTACATTCGTCGACTGAGTGGGATTGGAAGACATAGATGAAACTAGACCTCCTGTAGACTGGTTTAAAGACAACTCTTTCAAATGGCTTGTCACAGAGTCTACAGATTTCACACTGGCGGAGCCCACAATGCCATCGGCATGAGGTCCGAGCTTTTGTCTAGGGTCATAGTTTGACCTCGGTGTGTCTGGAAGAATCTCATATAACACCCCAGACTGAGCGTATATAAGATCTAACTGTTGGGCTTTGAAGATTGACTCTTCCTTAGATGTAACCCTAGATGTAGAAACATCCTTCAAAATAGGAGGTTGTAAAGACTTAAGGAACCATTCTAACAGAAAATCCAAGGGTATGAAGGTCTTGATCAACGTCTTCTGTCTACACCACTCCTAGATATGGTTCGAGATATGAGTGGATTTTTCCTAGCGTAAAGTCGACCGAAGTTCTAGGCCAACATCATAACAAACCGACAATTGGAAGTGGTTAAGAAAGACTAGCACCATCTGACTAAAGGTCCTGTATGCCCCCCTAGGTAGCTCGATATACCATTTCATGAAAACCCCTATGAGGGTGCATTGAAATAATCTTAACCAAATGGAATTGTCATTAAGGGAATTCGAAGAGAACCATAGGTGAAAGGTGGTAACATGATCACCAATATCCTCACCATTCTTGCCTTCAAATTTCAAAATATCTGAAGGAAGCTTGGTGGGAATGGGGGGCCATGTAGGCATCAAACTGAGGAAGTTTGGTTTGATAGTCCTGAGGCATGGCATATAAAGGAGTGGCCAACACTAATGGAGCATATCTTGCTGCCATGATTGGTGGAGGAGGCTAAACAACAACTTGTGTGATTGGAGGGGAAGTGACAAAAGATGTGGAAGATGAAGGGCTGGAAGGAAGGACGTGAGATGCTTTAGGTTTAACAGAAGCTACAGTAATAGTTAAGGCAGAAATTTTGACTGACTATTGGAACTGAGATTTGTCTAAGGCTTGATCAATATTTGCTACTAGATCTTTTAACTTGTTAAATTCCTGAAGAAATCATTGATCAACGTCTGCCCCGGGAGAAAGTATTTCAGGGGTCCTGGGTTGTAGGATGGTTTGATCTAAAATTGTTTCACTTACAAAGCTGTTGGATTTTGTTCTAAAAAGGATTTGTTCAAAATATATGTCAAACTCGAGATCCTGAAGGGTAACAAGATTCTCTGGGAGAGAAGGGGACCTATGAAGAGGACTGTGACTCCCGGAACCCTCTGCAGCATTTTTCTTTTCGAGTAATTTTTCGGGATCATCTATTGTTGTTGCAGGTTTTGGATCTGGATCAGATCTAGTGAAAACTCTTTTAGGAGCCAGAATTTTAATTTTTTGAGAATTTTTTTAAACTAATTATATACAAACTTTAACAACCTATGAACATTATCTCTTTATAAGTTTAGATTTTATGATTCGTTCATAAATAAGTTTTCTTTATCTAGGGAAAAGAAATCATAGGATAGAAAGTTTGCTCAAATCCCCAGTATGGTCGCCACTATGTTATCGCTCTATAAATTCCCAGAGGTTGTCGGGAGGTAGAAGAAATTTATCAGAGGTAACTTTATCCAACCACTTCGAAACTGGGATCTAGCCCTACGAGTTTCAGAGAGGGATCTCTCTATAAGATTTAACTATGTTTCAGGTTTCAGATATTAGGCTAGTTAAATAAATAAGACTGTGTTGTTTGTTTTATAAAATGGCTAAAATATTGCTTACGCATACATTGGGCTATGGGGTCTTTTTTATAAAGTTTGAGACCAAAAAACAAATTTTATAAGGTCTTTTCACAGGGCAGGATAATGCAACTGCTGGATCCTTTAGAGTAAAAATGATGGATAGCAGAAAATATGAGATAATCAGTGAAAATAAAGAAGCATTTAAGAATTTCTTTATCATAATATCAGAAGACAAACACTTAGATCTTTTAAAGCCAGAAACAGAGTATACGAAGATAAATTATGCAACTTTAACTTCTTTTAAATGATCATATATAGAAAACATAAATGATTACGAAGATAAAAAAACATTCAACGAAGAGGAGTAAACATCACCAACAGTTAACACACAGGAATCCTGTGAAACATCCTTTTTATTACTAGTAGATCTCTAGAGAAAGATTACAGTGCTTACAACTTGCTTGGGTGTAAATATCATCTCTCAATACTTCGAAGTTGGAAGTATATATAAAAAAGATTATAATTGATCCTGTAATTAATGATCAGTATGTGACAAAATCCAAAGCTAACTAACTAGATAACAAAATAAAAAATTGTAGGAACTACTAATGATCTGTTGGATTCTTTGTGCTGATTTTGGGGAAGGTTGTTGGCGAGTCATCAAATTGACTTTGACTATTCTGCGTGCTGACTTGGACTGTACACCTCATCACTCACTTGATTAGAGTGCACAGATCCTCCCATCTCTTTTGACTAGGAATGGTGACTTTCAGTAACCTTCTGTAAACTTCGTCCATCTCTGTATATTTGGTGAAAGTTGGTTTGGTGATAAAAATATACTTGATTTCATATTGGATACTGAGGTCCAATTGTAGAGTCTCTAAAAATGCCTTGCCGGTCATGCTACCCTGTATTCTTGAAAAATTGGAGCTATCCTTTGCCACCATGGAAATATTTTGCTTGTAGTCGGACAAAGTCATCAGTTTGTCATTTAAAACTAATAAGTTGGGAAGGCTTTTCTTTTGCAAAGAATCAATCTTGTTGAAGAATCTATGAACTCCGATATCCATGATCTAAGCTCTTTCCTCCAATTGCAACATTAATCCTCTTTTGGTCAAAACTTTCTTAACTTCGAGGATAGTCTCAGTCATATCCTAAATTTCCAGACTTTTGAGCTCGTCATTAGTCTTTGAATTTAGGAACCTGATGATTTCATTTTCCTCTGTGGGCATTTCTCCCAACTCTTCCTTTGTCCTGTCAATGGCATACTTGCTCGTTAACACCAATTCGTGCTTCTCAAACATGATTTTCACGAGTGGCCAAATTTCCACCATGGATTTTGAGATATCCATCCAAATGTTCTCTTTGGCTTCTACTAGTGTTTTTCCCACAACTGTTTTCTTTTGCAGTTGTTGTATTTCCTTCTTAAGTTTTTATGATGTGTGCCTCTTAGTATTGTAACTTTCCTGGAAGGAAGAATTAAGCTTCTAGAGATTCTCTATTTCGTGATGCAATTTTTTAATTTCTGCTCCTTGTAGCATCATCGCCTCCATTGACCTTTCTAGAGCTTCAGATGTCCCTAGAAATGTCACTCGAGCAGCTGATGGAAGTTCCATTGTGGCATTTGCAGATGTTGTCACTGTGCTAACTCCTATGAGGGGAACTGCACTCAGTGGAATGACTTCCATGGGCTTTGTCTGTTCCTTTTATTTTACCAGCCTTTCCAACTCTTCTTCCATCTCCTTGATCTATGCGTTTTGTTCCATGACTAAGTTTAACATTTCTTCTTTTTAGCCTTCTGTCTTAGCTATCTCTTTGTCCTATGAGTCCTCAGTAGCTCGCAACTTTAATTTCTTCCTCAAGGATGTTATGTCAGCATTCTTTTTCTTTAGCAGCTCTTCAACTACTTTCACATTTGAAGGGTCATACCCAATTTTTAGTACCAACTCTTCCAAAGACTTGATCCTGTTGTATTTTGAAAAAGAAGACACTTTCTCTAGCTTTAATTGAGTTTGAACATTATTTAGGGAAACCTACAACTTTGCAACAGTTGTGGAAGTGTTTGCCAATGTTGAGAAAACCATTTCTCCAGTCTTCCTGTGTAAACCCATCTGACTAGATGGATGTACTTTCTTGGTGTCAAATTCAAATGTTGATCTTTTTTAATCAATGATTTCCTTTGGATGGGGCACTTGTGCTTGCAAAAATGCCATGTTCATTCTCCCTTTTTCCGGATCAAAAGTAGAGAGCAACCTATGTTGTGTTGTGGATGTTTGCTTCCAAAATTGAGCATAGGTACTGTTGGTCAACATCTCGTTCTTCTTCATAGTCAAATCATATTTTTAAAAAATACTTAGTTTTGCAGACCCCTGAGATGGCTGGGAAGTCAAAGTGGTATTTGTTTTCTTCTTTGAAGAGGAAGTAGACATCATTTTTTGACTTCTTGAGAAAAATGGTGAGCGTTATCCCTTGACTATTGTGGTGGACTGGGTCTCTTCCTCTCCTAACTTGTTAGTTGTATGACTAGTTTTAGGCCTTTTCTTGTAAACCTGGAAATCTTCTATTGACACTTCAGTGACTGAAGGAGAGACATCCTTTCTAGGTCTTTTATCCTTGAGTATTTATGATGTAGTGGTTTGTGAAATAATGTTTGGTGGAAGCTGGGGTTCTGTGTCTTCCAGAGTTTTTACCTCCCACTCTGTTTGGTTCATAAACTTCTCAATTTCTAGCTTGGGAACATGAGCATATGGAGATTTTTTATTCCTTAGTCTTGTTTCTACTATAATCCCACACGGATCATAGTGCCAAGGAAAACTGGTGCTGAACTTCATCTCCTTCAAAATCTTATCAGCCATTTCCCCTACAACTCGACTATTACAGATGAACGGTCCTATCTTTCCTTTGATCCTCAATTGATGTTTCTTCTTGAAGGCTACAAAATCAGTATCATCTGAGTTAATCATTTGCCTAATATATTCCAAGGCGAATATCTGCATGGGAAAATATATAGGCAGTTTGTAATGGGCCAACTCGCATCCATAAATTCTAATCTCTGTGTGGTTCTGGTATAGGTACCAATATCTGGTCTTGGCTAGGTCTAAGAGATGTAAAATCCACTATATTTCTTCGTTTATCCTTGGTTCTTGTCTACCGCTGAGCATGCTAACCATGGGATGGTAGAACTGATCTATGAACTGATTGAAAGTGAATTTTGGTGAATTCATTATCAGCATTGACGTCCAGGATGTGACCGGTTGTGGTTTTCCATTCTGATCTAGCTTATGCATGGAGAACAAGAACTTGTCTGTTTGGAAAAATACAAACAAATATGCCAGTATTGAAGAATACCAGAACATGCCTTCTGTGGGGAATTTGAACAGTTGTTCATGAATATTCTCGGCCAGAAAAATGTTGTAGTTGAACTGCATGGTGGAGATTTCCTTGGTAGAGAATATATATAGATAACCCAAGATTGCCTCATCTACCCACTCGTCCGAGTAGTATCCAAGTAGGTTGCAAAGGGAGGAGATAATTTGATTTCCTTTTACTGAGAAAATTGATGATTGATAAGGGGGGATTTTCTTTGGGTAATGGGGCACTCTCAGGGAGGAAAATTTCAAAAATCTGTGCTCTCTGAGGAAAACATAATTTTTGATACATTTCAGTTATGATCTCAATGGTAAAAGGAGAGAAGGATTCGGCTCTAGTTATTTGCAGCATCTGGTCAATGGCTTCGGGTGTGATAGTGAATAGGGTCTTTCTGGAGGATGAAACAATAGCGCTCTGATCAGGAAGATAGTGTGCCTGGAACTTGAGGGTGAACTTAGGGAAATGGTGAATTTGGGGAAACATATATAGTGAGAGATTGGACTACCAGAGTCCAATCGCGTCACTCTAGTCTAAGAAAGTGTCTCTAAACCACAAATGTAATTCAACAAAATCGAATTCACATCTGGGTTTTGAAATCAGGTAGTCTTTGTCAGCTAGAGGAATCCAATTGAGGTCGACGAGTGACAGGAGGAATGGATTTTCCTCGCCCTCTGATTGTTTAGACTTTGGAGCCATCGATTCAGCTCGTACCTACAATTTGAAACAAAAATGTTAGCTAGTTATTGGCTTTAGCTCGGTCACTGACGAGAAATGGCGGGGGACGAGAGCTTTGGTTTATTGAACATATGCATAGTGTGATAATGGTCGAGACATAATTGAATTGGGAAAATAGGTATATGTTGGGCATGGGGGACAAATCAACAGGCTTAACATATATTTTTAGCCGCGCTTATTGGCCAATGAATATCTTGGGGATGAGGTGGAAGACGACAGAGGGATTATAGTGGCATGAGGATGATGTGGAGGGAGAAGATTAGATAATATGCAGATGGGATGAGACCTGTGATGGGTGAGTGGGGAGAAAAGTATGATGACAGAGTAATGGCGCATGACTAACGACCTGACGTTAGTTGAGTGTGACGTCATGTACCGAAGGTGGCATGAGAAAATCGTATGGTGGTTTCCAGAGGGGGGGTAGGCAGTAACTGGTTTGGAGAGGGGGGGGAGGGGGGTCTAAAATAACACCATTCCACCATGTTAGGATGGGGCCCGCTGAAGAAAACCACCATTCCGAACCCCCCCCCAGCGCTTAAAGGTAGAATGGTTGAGGGGGGGTCTGAAAATACCTGTCGGCCATAGATATGAGCGTTGTTTGCTTAGTCGTTGATCTCGGTGCACCCTTTAATCATGGAGCATGCAACACATTTTATTTCTAAAACTTAGGATAGTGGCATTTTGTGGGTTTTTTGCGTTGCTTCTTTTCATTTTTTGCCACCAAGGGGTTAGAATACAACCTTGTAACATCAAACAAAGAATTTCATCCAATTGTATGCACATTTTATTGAAATGAAAACTAGCTAGCCCATGTCCTATCCAACCTACCTAACACATTTAGCCCAGATTAGACTATTGGGCTAAGACATTACTCTACCCTGGGGCTATCGATCAAGTTTAAACAATTTGATCAAATTTATTCACTAACTAACCTATCTACTTGGCTAAGATTAAACAGTTTAGCTAAGTTTTATTCATTAATCCTATTAGCATAAATTCAAAAAAAAGACTTGACCATGGTTAGACAGTATGGATCAAGCTATTCTTATTGCACAGGGCCCTATTATTTTTCTTTTATGCCCTCTTTTGTTCTTTTTCTTTTCTTTCTTTTTCTTTTTGTAAATCATTTGCAGAATGAAATATTATTTGCAACCCAAAATAAAATAAGGGAATAAATTTCCAGTCACCAGTTGATCCTATGAATCATAGGGTTATAATAGGTGGAAAGAATAACACTCATTCCTCCTAACCACCCAATTGACATGTTAGAATCTTACAAATATGTAAGCCCACTACCTAATTGTGTGCCAATAGGCGCTCCCTTAGTGCTAAAGCTTGATTTGATATTCATATCGACTAAAGATAAATGTGATATTGCCATGTGTGTGTGTGTGTGTGTGTGTGTGTGTGTGTGTGTGTGTGTGTGTGTGTAAACAATGTATCAAATAATCAAATTATATTATATAAAACTTTGGATAATTTTTTTGAGAAATAAAATACATCACTAAATGTTTAATCTACAATATTATTTATAGTATTGAAAGTTATACACAATATATTTACAACATATCAATCTATGCATCCATTCACGACTTCTTAACAAGTGTTGCATGGCAGCGTAGTCCCTGCCACACAGACAAATTCGAAGCTATGAAAAACTTGTGTAATATAAAGAGATTTGAGACTGTGTATATCCCTTGATGTATAAGCTCATTCTTTTAATAAAATTCTCACATACCCAGGAAAAATAATATTAAATGCTACTCACAGGTTGTAATGCATTGGAAAAGTGAAATTTCATTTTTAAACATTTTGTGTATGGCATTGGTCAATGGGTCAATCTAAAGTCTAGAGTTGGATGAGCAGAATGCACTCAAAAAGTGAAATTGCATTTTCAAATATTTTGTTTGTGGCATTGGTCAATTGGTCAATCTAAAGTCTAGAGTTGGATGAACAGATGATCATACCCTCTCTTGAGGGTACAAAAGCGAATCAACAAGCATTCAGTGGTTTTGATTAGAAAGCTCCATTCACCATAATTATCTAAACATTAGATAACAAACTGATAATGGAAAACATCACAAATCCCTCGATAATGGGAGACATCACAAATCCCTAAAATGTAAATGGATTCAGGCTGGCAGAATAGAAGTTCCGAACAGATTCCATGCCTCCTTAATTAACATTGAAACTAGCAAAAGATAAACTTGTTTGGTTCAATCTTTTACGTGAAACCTTAATACTAGAGGAATATATATGGAAATTGTCCATTGCACAACTCTTTTTTCTACATGTGAAGACAATTCCTCTCCCTCTTACATTGATTCCTCTGTAGAAACATGGTTTTTTTCTCAATGCTTTGGAATGTGGTTGGAAGAAGCATCATTCAATTTTTTAGGCATCATTAATTCTTGCAAATACTTTTTAGGCACCATTAAAAAATCATATCTTGTCTCTGACTGAGACTACATTTTTTTGGCATTGGCTTGCCACGTTCTATAAACTGGATGGTCTTCTACTGGTCTCATGGCTTGTGTTTTGATGCCATGGCTAACCTTAATTTGAATATTTATGAAAACTTATGTTTAATAAGTTCACTCTACATGTATATTGTGAAGAAGAAGTTCAAATATGCATTTAACATCATTTAGATATGATGGCCAAAAACGACATTGTATAAGGACTATCCATATTTTTTTGAGAATTCGATTTTCATGGGGCCTAACATAGTAAACAAATCTAAATTTATTTTCATCGAATGTCCACATTGAAGAAATATAAGTTGAAATTTGAATAATTACAATTGTAACAGACATCAAACTATTTTTCCAAAAAAATGATTTAAATATTTTTTTTTATTAAAAGATAAAATTTGACTATTAAATTGTTAAATATTTTAATAATAAATATAATCAGACTTTGAAAGTATTCATGATATAAATTAAACTAGCACAACTGCTAAATGGTTGTTGGTGAACGCCTAAAGGCTTACCGCTGGTAATATGAAACAAAGAATATGAAACTATTGAACAAAAGGTTAGTTGTTGTGCTAGTATATACATTGTTATATTAATATAAAAAATTTATAATATGTAAAATAAAAATAAAACTCCATATTACCCCAATCCTATATATAGATTTATAGATTTTATAATATGTAAAATAAAATAAAAAACTCCAAATTACCCCAACCCTAATTCACATGAAAGAGGTTGATTTTGAATGTGTAAACACTTGACATGACATTTATGACACCATCAATAATAACAACAAACACAACATAATAACTCAGATTTAGACGTTGACTTTTAAGTGGAAACATTAAGCACATAGCAACAAAATATGTGCCGCACATCATATGATAATCCCATAATATAAACGTATTATGGTATTACTTAAATTAAACCTATCATATTCTTAATTGATGTGTTTAATTACTTAAATTAATCATATCTATATTTTTCCGAGCACGAATAAGGTTTTTCCTCGTAACAATGTTTGTTAGGACTCCATTGCTAGTTTTTTTAGTGTTTTAAACGGACAAATATAAACTACACAGATTTATAGGCAAAGTTTTTAAGTAAACCGTTCCCCTCAATGTTGAAAGCTAATTGACGACCCAATATACTTTTCTTTGCTGGCGTTGAAAAAAAATCCCAAATGTTCGAGTTAGGGGACAAATAAGGAGATCCATGATAATATTTTCATTCATTTGACTTCAAAACCCAGACAATAGAATAAATCAGTAAGCAGTGTAACGAGGTGCACAGATTAAACAGACTCATTATGAAAAACTACAAACGGGAATAACAATTACAACAAAACAAAATGAAAATAAAAAACAAAAAGTTGAACTACAGAAGATTAAGGCTTGGGGTCGTGCATGCTTAGGCTTAGGGTAGAGTTTAGGGATAGTTATCTTATTGCTTTAAATGGACAAATATAAACTTGCAGATTTAAACAAAAAGGATTTAAGCCCTCAACGTTCTCACATTAAAACAACATTCGAAATGTTCGAATTAAAAGACACGGATAATTAAATATATGAGAAATAAACCTAAGTTGATAACCTGCATGCTGAAATTTGGATTGAATTGCATTGTTCCAGAAGGATTTCTAGACCGGTTAGGTAGAAAATGAGAATTTAATAAAAAAAAAAAATCTAAACCTTAACAAATCCAAATTGGAGACACAACGAAATAAAATCTTGTAATTTGGAGAGAAAAACATTCTGAAATTAATATTATAGTACATGCTTTATTTATACAAAACAGAATGCATATTGGCTGACAATATTGAAGTAACTGTAAAGCTTATCTATTATTATAAATCATAAGTTAAATTCATGATAATCTCATAAGTTAAATTCATGATAATATTTTCATGCAAGAAATCTAAATCCATGATAATTTTCTCATGCATTGGAGTTCAGATCGTGCATAATAGAATAGATCCATTGGTAGTGTAAGGACAAATGCGAATTAGATGTCAGATCTCGCAAATAGAATAGATCTGTTAGTAGTGTAACCAGGTGTCCAGATTTTGTTTTGAATAGAATAGATTTATTAGTAGTGTAACCAGGTGCTTAGATACGTTTTCTTTGAATCCAAAACTTCACACATTATGATAATGAATGAACCCTGTGCATTATCAAAAATTACAAACACTCATCAAAACTATAGATAAACAAAAATTGAAATAAATTGAAATAGTATGGAAGACAATAATAAATAGAAAAAATGCAAAACTTTATTCAAACAATAGCAAAACAAAAATTCAAACTACAGAAGATAAGGGCTTGATTGTAGGTGCAGGCTCATGGAAGAGTTTAGGGATAGCTATTTTAACTATGGATAGGGAATGATATATGCATGCAAAATGCAAGTAATCATATGGTAGAAGAAGCGCACGCCAACAATAGATTGGTCGACCACACACCGGGAAACCACACACACTTCATGAAACCTGTGAAATTTGAAACTCATGCCAAGCATGGCATCTCCCTTAATTGAAACGACGACCATGGAATGCTTCACATTCCTATTAAGTCACACGCGGCATAAAACCTGTGAAATTTGAAACTCATGCCAAGGGTGGCGAATCCACACGGCCACAAGTGGCCACCCACTAATAGTGATCTTTTAAATCGATAAAATATGAACTTTCATTCCCATGATCTCAAAGCCTACTACGCTTGTTAATTAGGTAAACATGGTAATCATTGGTAATGGCAGTAAAATATTAATCATATTAAGTAAATGTGAAAAAATAAACAAGGAAACGTAAGTATCAGAAAAAAAAGAAAGTTATGAACATGAAATCTCATCCATTGATTTAGGAGGACGACTAAGAATATGCCAACATCTTCAATTGCTAACCATAAGATTAGTTTTTATAATTAAAATATCATTAATTGTGCCCACCTTCAATAGGTGTACGCCTTTCAGCATAAAAATACTTAATAACGAAAACATTTAACATATGAACACATATCAATAATGTAGAAACCACATGTTTAAAACATCTTGATCTGATAAGGAAGAAACCACATGTTTAAACCATCTTGATCCATTTGTGGCTTGATGCGTAGCTATGATATACACATTGGACACGTGACATAAGTATTCTTGACAGTTGCTCCCATTCTATGAATTCAAAGACTTGCTTCATTTACATGTTTTTCTGCGGAAATTGCAGTTGCATGTTGCCATAGTGCGGTGCTTAGCGATTTTGATTTTTAGTGGCATTATGATATGCAACTACAATTGTTGGAGAATCATTCAAAATGGTTTTGAAAAACTCAACATGAGCATTTGAAAAGTAAAAATATATTTGCAATTGGCTTGTGAAAAACTGGACATGAGCATTTGAAAAGGAAAAATATGTTTTCAAACTGGATTAACATCAAGACGCAGAAGAAATTGTACTTTGGGCATACTAGACCAAACCCAAGAAGCTTACAAAGTACACACCCTTTAGCCTGGTCTATGGGAAATAGGTGTTGGTTCCATTTCATTAATCATTCAGCTTTCGGCAACAACGACAACCTTGTTGCATGGGAAGGAAGGAGCCCCGTTGATCACGTAGGAACATATACACCCTCCCTCTCTTTACTAGTTTCCTGGCATAAAATAACACACCAACATGGTCTGACTTTGCATCCCTTGAGGTGAACTCGAAGAATCTCCAGGTTGGACGAAGAATTTCATGTTTTTCTCAGGATCTTAGAGAAACAAAAAATCACCTCTGCCCGACTTGCTTTATCCCTCCTGCCAATGAGTTGGTTTCTCCATTGGTGGTATGACCCGATTGAACGAATCAAAATTGCACCATTGGTAAAAAGAGAGCAAAAGAAACAAGCGCCTGGATGCCAAAAAAGAGGGTAAACCATGGGCTTACAGTCCCTATGTTAATCAAGTTCTCGTTAACTAGATGAGAGAAAATATGTAACTTAGTACAAGAGGGAGAAGCTTACTTTTAATGATTATTTATTCTTCAGGGAAGATCCAAGTCAAACCCGAATGGGATATTCAATAGAGAAAAGATTAAGAGACTTGTAAACAAACCAACTTAATGTTGTGAGAAAGAAAAGAGTTGAGGAACTCCTCAGATTGTATGGTGTTTTATCATCACACGCTCTTATGCATATTTCATACCGATCTTGCATAAGAGAAAACATAAGAGAGGCAATTGAATTTGACGGAGTCTAAGAAGCAACACAAGAATCAAAGGTACCTGCAGTTGCATTTCATCGACTGTTTATCTGGAGGGAGGGAGGGATGGAGTTAGGGTTGAATCGAAGGAGATGGAAGACTTGCAGGCAACCAAAATATCTCATTCTCAGAATAGCTATCTCTAGTATGGGTTCGGATAAAGATATTCACTATCAAATGCATGGGAGGAATTAGCTTATTCTCCTAATGCGGTTGGTTCCTTCATCTTGTCCTTCATTTGATGTTATTTGAAATATTTTGCAGCAGAAGAGATTGAGTACATGGGTTGTTAGTGCAGATGAAGCAAAAGACCTGAACCAAACATAAAAAAACAAGTGATGAGTTGTTGTTTTTTTGTTTGATTTTCAGTGTTTAGGATTAGAATATTATCTTTAAAATTTGACTTAAAAATTTTGAAAAATTGAATACTTTATAGAAGCCTAACCCCTCACCCCAAATCGCAGTCAGACTTGCCCATGACTAAACAGATGAAGCTTGTTTCTACCTGAGGAGTTCTTTTACTATCCGAGGAGTGAAGATCTTATGCTTCAAAAATTGGAAGATGCCTTGCATAACATGGATTTCTTTATTTGGCTTTGGGGAGAATGACCGAGATATTGCACATCTATAGCTATGATACAGAGATCCAGAGGATCATGTGTTTACACTAGACGATGGAGCAAGTCTTTACACTAGACAGTGGTTGTAAAACATCACACCGTGATCCAGGTGGATATCGGTGGCCACCCACCTTTTCCAAATGGCTCAAAACGACTTTCTGGCAATTTTGGCAATTTACTATTTTTAGCAGGTTTTAACTTCTGGGACCATTTTGAGAGCCCAAATGCAAGTTTTTCGAGATCAAGGTTCTCAATGATAGCCAAAGGCATGATTGAGACCCCAAAATGAATCTCCTCGACGATACCTTTCCAATGATCTATCATACACCTAAAACGGAGATCGTATGCAAAAGTTACGACCCCGGGAAGTTGATGTACTAACTTACCCAAATGGGGCCCACATGACTTTTGGCGCTTCATCTCCTATGGTTAGGTTTTTGGATGTCTAGGACTTTTGGCATTCCTGTTTATTGTAAAAAGGCCTCTAGAGCCTCATTGTAATGATCTTCTTGCGAATGCGAGTAGCAATCACATCTCTTCTCAGAGATAAGCTGCCACCATTCTAGCGAGTCTTTCACTCTGTATTTTTACAGTCTCTGTACATTTTTTTCATTAATAGAAATCGTGTATTACTGTATCTCT
>JZKD02S1672856.1:1564342-1576567 GCA_000966675.3 Picea glauca | reverse complement strand
GATAACAACATATATTAATCCTTATGGAAGGATAACACTCCTCAAACAATCCTTGCTTGTTACAATAACAATATTCTTCACCAAAATCATTACATGGCTTACACCTCTTTATATAGTGTTATCTATCTCCTAAGAACATTCTAGAGAAGGAACCTTCTAGTAAGTGGAACCTTCTAGTAAGTCTTCTCACCTTTATTGTGTTCACACTATTATATGAGTCTTATTTACTAGAAATCACATCCATATATTATAATACACAACTACCCAACTATTATTATTCCCCATGGGTACCTCCCTTTGTAACCCATATTACCTCCCTAGGTATACTACAATAAGAATCTCTAATTGAATTTTATTAAACAAATCATAAACAAATATAGCTTTACATGAATAGAGTTATCTCAACAAAATAGGAGATAAATGTTCAATATATCTTAAGAACTAGCAACAAATCACAATAATAGAGATAGCTGGAGAAATGATCTCAACTGCTCCATGAGAATAGGAAACCAAAAGGCTTCGTCACTTTCCAAACCACAATAATAGTCTCTACAATACAAATAATAATGTGATATGCTAAATACATATGCTAATCCCTATCACGAATATACATACCCCGTAAAATATCATTTAGACTAGTTGTAAGATGATAAATTATAATCAAAATAATATTATCGTCTTGATGATATCTCATGGCACTCACAGTGCTTCATGGTGATGTTTTATAGAGTCTGTTGGAAAATTGGTTGTCATTGTTGTCAACCCTAGAAGAAGTCCAAAAGCCTCTAGAAGTGATGTGTGTATTTGAAGAAGTCTCCAAAGTGGTCCCCTTATGGAATAACTTTAAGCATGGCCATCACGAGAAGATGCTTTGAATAAGTCTACAAGAATCCCTAGAAATATGGTTAAGAAGCCCCAGAGGTGTGGTCATGAATCTCGAAGTTAATTGAAGAAAAAGAGTACGAAGGACATCATAATTTCATGCAAAACCCATATAGATTTATAGTCCTCAACATGTCGTTTCCAATTATAGGTGGCACACCATGTGGTTCCTCACGGTTGAGAAGTTATGCCCTCTTAAAGATGAATCCCCAAAGTATGGTCAAGAAGCCCTAGATATGAGGTCAAGAAGTTACAAGTTAGCCCCAAAATCAAGTAAAAGGAGAAAATTTGTTGCAAACAAGAAGTTATAGGTTGACTCAAAAAATCAAGTAAAGAAGTTACTTGGAAGGGTATAAATACACATCAAAGAGCCTCTCATTATCACTAAACAAGGATGTGATTTCTTAGCGTAGTTGTGTGAAGGAGGGAGTGCTCGGAGCCGCAGATTGGAGAAGGGTTTTCAGAAAACCCTAATTGAGTAGACCCCCATGGGTCAAGCATAGGGTGTCCCGAAAGGCCTCTGTTTGTTGTCCCGGTATTGTCACATGATGCCCCACCTGTTGCTTAGTCCAGTCCCGCGAGGATGAGGAAATTTTTTGAGGAAAGTATTCTTCTTGATGCTGAAGTTGAGGAAGGTTTGAATATTTGATATCTGATGCACTAGGTCGTTCACATGTTGAAATGTATGTTATTCTATATATTTTGAGGCTTTTATCTTGGAGGTTATGGCATATTCTTGAGGCATACCTTGGAGGTATTGACACATGGTTGAGGTACATCTTGGATATTTTAGCACATGTTTAAGGCACATTTTGGGTATATGTTTTGAGGCATGGTATATTCTTTGAGGCACATATTGGATGTCTTGACACATAGTTTGATGCATATCATGGTTCTTTTGAGCACCTGATTTGGAGGATATTCTTGGAGATCTTGGCATGAATTTTATGTGGTTGTATCAGTTTTGGTGATGATGGTATATATGTTGGGTTGTTATATTCTTTGCAGTGAAAGTCTAATCGAGGTGGATCGACTGATAGTCGAAGGTCGAGGTGGTTCGGTCAGGTAAAGTCGAAGTCGAAGACATCCAAAGAAAGTCGAAGGTTGAGGTGGTTCAATCGTGTAAATTCAAAGAGGTCAATCGAAAAGAGGTCAAAAAATGGGCATGTGGAAACCGACTGAAGACTGAATGAAGGCCGACTAGTAGTCGACTAGTAATCCGACTTGGTAGTCGACTGTAACAAAATCTCTAGATTCATAGGATTTGTAGTCAATGATCTGTGTGGATTTGTAACCATTTTTTGGGTGCCTTTTCTTTATTTTTTTTCCTACTGTAAAGCCTATAAATAAGGCATATTGTAATAATGTAAAGGCTAATGAATGAATAATTAATTGCTAATCAATAATCGTAGTTGTTGTTGGTCATGCAAATGTAAGCCAAATTGTCTACATGGTTGTTCTTGTGTAAAGAAAGAAGGTATGATGTTGATTGTGTCTTAGGTGTAGACCAAGGTTATGCATGTAACCTTTTATTCCGAATAAATAAGACAACAAGAGAAAAAAATGCTCAAGGAATGTTGGTTTTCCCATTTGGGTTTCCAGGGTAAAATCTCTGTGTATTGTGTGAATTTGCTTTGTCATTTAATTTCTTGTTTAAATCTTTCTTCCTCTCTTCTGATAGGTTTAGTGTGGAAGTGCTCCTCATTTTCTAATATGTGGTACCATAGCTTGGTTTAACAACCTTGGATCTGAGCTAAACCCTAGGTTCAATAAGAGTCATAAGTCAGAAATATTTAAAGATTGTGTTAAAGAATGGCAAGCAACTCGAGAATAGAGATCAAAAAACTCAATGGACATAATTTCGATCTTTGGAAGCTTAAAATTTAATATCTCATTATAGATCGAGAACAATGGGCAACAATCTGTCCAGGTACCATTCTGATAGGTATGTCGATGGAAGAATGAGAGAAAATTGAGAGAAAGGAAAGGAGTACAAGTCAACATTGTCTTGCAGAGTCAGTAATGTTGAATGTCTCATGTGAAGATTCAACCAAGAAACTGTGGGACAAGTTGGGGAGCTTGTACCAGTCAAAATACCTGGTAAATAAGTTGTTTCTCATAAATAAACTGTATCTTCTAGGGATGACTAAGGGCAGTTCGGTGGTTGAGCATTTAAATGCATTTAATACCATTATAAGCCAATTATCTTCTTTGGATATTAAAATCACTGAGGAGGAGAAATTTGTTATCCTATTATGTTCTTTGACAAACTCTTGGGATATCTTAGTCATGGATATAGGGAGAAATTCAACCACATTAGCGCTAGAAGACGTGGTTTCATCTCTATTGTCAAAAGAAATGAGAAGGAAGAACATGGAAGGATTGACCAAATATGCATTAGTGGTGAGAGGTCGAACGGTTGAAAGAGATAAAGGAAAATTCTTCAGTAGAAAGTCTAAGTCCAAGGGTAGATCTAAATACCCTATTCAGTTGATGAGAAAATGATGGAAATGCGATAAAGCCGGGAATTACAAAAGAGAATACAAGTCGAAGGAAATGGAAGTCAGTACAGGATCCGATGAGAAGCAGTCGATTGGGAGAAAAAACACTCCAGATAAGGGAGACGATGTGTACAGGGTGTCAACCAATACACAATCAGATCAAGATGTTTGCTTGATTGACTGAGGAGAATCCTATCAAATTACACCACATAGAGAATGGTTCTGTGAATATGAACGATATGAAGGGGGAGATGTGTTCTTGGGGGAGGAATCGACAACCAAAATTTTTGGAGGAGGAAAAGTTCGACTGATACAACACGATGGGAGGATTAGAACCCTTCCATGTGTTCTACACATTCTACGTTTGACAAGAAACCTGATATCTGTCAGCAAGATGAGTGATGTAGAGGTGATCACTCTATTTCAGAAGGATACATGCAATATGGTCAGAGGTGTGATGGTCTTAATGAAAAGAGTTCGGATTGAAACCCTATACAAGTTATTTGGGAATGTTGACTCGACTGGATGTAACAACATCATTGTTCTTAAAGTTGATTCGACTTCAACTCTACTCGACTCAACTCAAGTTGAGTCGATTCAAACCGACTCGACAAGTTATCATGAAGTTCACCCGACCATGATATGGCATGAGAGGATGTGACATATTGGAGAAAAAAGGACTTTGATCTATGCATAAAAAAGGTATGGTCGAATATTTTCTTGAATGTAATTTAGAAGTCGACTTTTGTGAACATTGCATATATGGAAAAGAAAGTCGGGTGAGGTTCCCATCTATAGTGACAAGGAAAAAGAGGATTCTAGAGTGGGTTCATAGTGATGTGTTTGGCCCAGTTTCAATTCCTTGACTTGGTGGATCCCTGTATTATGTCTCTTTCATAGATGATTTTTCTAGGAAGACATGGATATAATTCTCGATGAAGAAATAAGAGGTTTTCGAGAAATTCAAAGAGTTTAAATCTCTTGTAGAAAACCAAAAAAATAAGAATATTAAGGTGTTGAGAAATGAAAAATGTCCACCCGACTTCCGTTCTGCATTTGTGTTAACTCCCACCGATGATGAGCCCTAGTCGATCGGGGAGGCAGTTGACTCAGTAGAGGGAAAACTTTGAAAGGACACCATGGTCAAAGAGATGAAATCCTTGCACAAAAATGAGACGTGGAACTTAGTCGAATTACCTAGTGGAGGAAATCTTGTCAGTAGCAAATGAATATTCAAGAAGAAGATGAACGTAGAAGGTCAAGTCAAGAAATTCAAATCTCAACTGGTACCAAAAGGATATTCCCAAGTCGAAGGAATCAACTTCGATGAGATTTTTTCCCCGTTGCAAAATTAAACTCCATTAGAGTACTAATGTGTCTGGTTGCATTATTTGATCTAGAAATAGAACAAATGGATGTAAAGATAATGTTCCTACACAAAGACCTAGAAGAATAAATCTACATGAAACAACCTAAAGGATTTTTAGTAAAGGGAAAGAAAGATTTGTTGTGCAAACTGAAAAGATCCTTTTATGGTCTAAAGAAATCACCAAGGATGTGGTATCAAAAGTTAGACACATATATCCTTATTTTGGGGTTTGTGAGAAGCAAATATTATCACTGCATGTATTCCAAAGAAGAAGGTGGGAGTTTCATATATGTAGCATTACATGTCGACGACATGTTGCTGATTGGAAACAATATGAATGTAATAAAGGAGGTGAAGAAGCAACTATCCTCCAAGTTTGACATGAAGGATCTCAGTGCAACGAACTTCATTCTATGAATGGATCAAGAGAGATCGAGCAACTAGAATGCTCTAGTTGAACAAGAAGAAACATATTGAAACAGTCTTGAAACGTTTCAACATGCAGGATTGCAAACCTGTGAAGGTGCCAATTCTCGTGGGAGAAAGGCTAACTATTGAACAATGTCCAATGACACAGGAGTAAATAGAGGAAATGGCATGTGTTCCCTATGTAAGTGTTGTTTATAGTCTAATGTATGCAATGGTCTGCACTCGACCATACATTTCCCATGTAGTGGGAGTTTTGAGTAGATACATGTCAACACCTGGGAAGGAGCATTGGACAACTATCAAGAGAGTATTCGGGTATTTGTGTGGCATACAATATTTTTCTATATGATACCAAGAAAAACCTGGAGGTGACAGTGAATTAAATGTACATGTATTTATTGATGTTGATTGGGATGGATATCTAGATCGATGAAGGTCGACCAGTGGATATGTGTTCAATATGTTCGATGGAGCAATCAACTAGATGAGTAAGTGAAAGGCGATCATATCCTTGTCAACAATAGAAGTTGAATACATGAAAGACACTCATGGAAGTAAAGAAGCAATATGGTTGCAAAGGCCGTGTTCAGGAATCAGGTTTGAGCAGAGAACTATGGAGATAAGTTGCGACAGTCAAAGCGCAATATTTTTGGAAAAGAACCGAGCTTGTCATTCTAAGACTAATCATATTGATGTACGATACCATTTCATGAGAGACATGGTGGAAAGAAACAAGGTGTTGCTAGATAAATTAGACATGTTGGAAAACATAGAATACACTTTGACCAAGTCTGTGAGTGTTGTGAAGTTCTCTTGGTGCAAAGAGGTAATGGGAATTGTTTCCCTGGGTCGTCAACGAGAGTTGAGACATCTCTCAATTTCAACAAATAAAACAACAAGTGGGAGAATGTTGGGTTGTTATATTCTTTGCAGTGAAAGTCTATTCGAGGTGGATTGATTGACAGTCGAAGGTCGAGGTGTTTTGACTAGGTAAATTCGAAGTCGAATACATCGACATAAAGTCAAAGTTATAGGTGGTTCGAATGGGTAAATTCGACGTCGAAGACATAAAAAACAATTCGAAGATGTCAATAGACAAGAGGTTGACATACGGGGGTGTGTGGAAACCGACTCAAGACCGAATGAAGGCCAATTGGTAATCCAACTTGGTAGTCGACTGTAACATAATCCCGAGATTCACATGATTTGTAGCCAATGATCTGCGTGGATCTGTAATCATTTTTTGGGTGCCTTTTATTTAGGGTTTTACCTACTGTAAAACATATAAATAATTCATGTTGTAATGTTGTAAAGGCTAATGAACGAATAACTAATCATTAATCAATAATCATAGAGATGTCTGGTCATGTAGATGTAAGCCGAATAGGCTACAAGGTTGTTCTTGTGTAAAGAAAGAAGGTATGATATCGATTGTGTCTTAGGTGTATACCAAGGTTAGGCATGCAACCTTTTATTCTGAATGAATAAGACAACAAGAAAGCAGAACAATCAAAGAATGTTAGTTTTCCCATTTGGGTTTCCAGGGTAAAATCTTTGTGTACTATGTGTTTGCTTTGTCATTTACTTTCTTGTTTAAATTGTTCTTTCTCTCTTCTGCTAGGTTTAATGTGGAAGTGTTCCTCTTTTCCTAAAAATATCAGTATCAACGACAACAACAATGACATGTTTATTCTCTTATTTATATTCAAGGGAGGAAGGAAGGGGAAAGTAAATGGAGTTGTAGCTTGTAAACTAGGGGGTTGGAGCCTCCTTCCAGTTGGAGCTAGATAATATAGGGAGTAGTAGCTTCCTTCATGTTGGATCTTGTAAATAGGGGGTTGGTGCCTCCTTCCAGTTGGTGCTGGATAATTTTGGAAGTTGGTGCTTCCTATGAATGTAATCTTATGATATATATAAGAAAACATTTCGTGGTTTTCTCCCATTTGGGTTTCCATGTAAAATTCTTGTGTACTATGTATTTGTGGTTATATGTTTATGGTATCTTGACTACAATCATAAGTGATAAATTGTTGATATCTTAAATTCTTTCATATTTTGATTAAAAGTGGTAAAAAAGTGCCCAATACAGATTCACACCTCGTCTCAGTATTAGTGAATATTCCAACAATCGGTATCAGAGTTGGTTCTTTAGAAACAGTGTAATGACTGGAAGGTAGATCATGGAGTGCACTAAGAATGGAACACCACTATTTGATGGTTAGAGCTATGCCTTTTGGATCAAAACGATGAAAATGTTTGTGCAAGCACATGGATTTGATGTCTGGAAAGCAATAGTGGACCGATATACGACACCTGCCACTCCCCCAACAGATTGATATGGAAAGAATATTCGTAAAAAAAAATCTATTATGAGTGGCATGTATAGCTCAATATATGTCAAGGTTATGCATTGTGACTCTGCAAAGGACCTTTGGGACAAACTTTAAAATTTTTATGAAGGAGATGCCAAATTCAAAGGGGTCAAGCTTCAAACTTATATAGGTCAATTTGAACAACTGGAAATGAAGGAATATGAAGATATTGCGTCTTATTTCCTATGAGTTGATAAAATTGTGAACGTTATTAAAGGATCAGGAGAAAAAATTCAAGAACAAGTAATTGTTCAAAAAGTACTAAGGTCTCTTCCAATGAGATTTGACCCTAAGATTTCAACGCTGGAAGAAAGAGTAGATCTTTCCGCATTGAACATGGATGAGCTACATGGAATTATTAAGGCTTATGAAATGAGAACAAAGAAAGACAATCCATCCAGGAAGGAAGCAACTTTCAAGGCATCCAAGAAGACACGAAAGAATAAGAAAAAGTCAAAGTCAAATTGCATCTGCAATAATGATTCAGATGAAGATGAAGAAATGGCCAACTTCGTAAGGAAGTTGAAAAGAGGAAATGGAAAGTACAAAGGTAAGCTTCCTTTAAAATGTTTTAATTGTGGTAAAATTGGTAATTTTGATGCTAAATGTTCTTATGCTAAGAATTCAGAAAATGATGAAGAAGAAGTTCCCAAGAAAGAAAATTCTTTTGCTAGGGGGTCCCACCTATAGTTAATTATTTATAAATAATAGATAATAAAAATTTCTAAAACCAGTGTCTTGCAATCATTTGCAAGCTTGGTGGCTTAGTTGGTGATTTTATGAGTCAACATGTCTTCTCTCTGAACAGTCCCAAGTTGTGGTTGGACACTCAGTCTAGTCCACTCTAGACCTCTGCAACTCATCTTTGTCAGTGTCCTCATCCTCTTGGGTTAAATACCTCATAGATTGTCATACCTCAACAATGTGCAACTCTCCGACCCAATGAAGACTCTATCTCATCAACCTGACATACACACGAATCCATCTCATCCATGCCAAATCACCCAAGATGCACCCATCGCAAATCACTATGACAAATCACCAAAAGTCCATCCTCAAAATTGGAAACCCGCCACACAACATACTGTTACGAACCGAGCTCTCTGCCAATCCACCAAAACTCTCAACCTTCCATACCATCAAGTTACAATAGTCCACAACTTCTCGTCTTGACGGTTTGATCCATGTCTCAAATGAGATACCATCTAATTTGTTGTTACCTGCAACAGTCATTGTAGCTCTCTCTCTCTGAGCTAACTCCTCAACACTGCTACAACTCCCTCTCAGAGTTGTCACATGTGACCTGTCCGAACAAAAACAAGAAATATGCATCCAATTGTAGTAGTTGTGTGTCTCAAAGATGATCGCCTTCTCTTCAAATCCCCAGTTATCATTCCATGTCAATTTTCACATGAAACTCTATGTGACTAATTTTCAGATCTGAAAATTGTTTCCTGGTGAGCTAACAATAAACCCTAGTTGTTATCCCTGAACAATTTTACACTGAAAATTATTGACTGAAAACATGTGTAGCGGAAACAACAAGATCAAAGATGAATCATCAATACACATGAGACACAATTTTTTGTTTTGTAACGTTGTTAATTTTAGAAATTATGAGGGAAAAACCATCCCTCCCAGCCAACACAATTTCACCAAAATTTGAGGACAACCTTGTCCTCCAATAACTAGAAAATCAGAAAACCAAACCTCAACAAATCCCTGAAAGTTTCTTTTGTCACAAATCTATTGCAGACTACTTGTACGTCTTGCTAATGTCACATGTACTGGTGTTGATGTCAGCCTGTATGAACCTACTCCTTCCCAGAAAAATTGTACGGATGTACACAATTCACCTTACTGCAATCCATGTACATACACAATTGTTCCCACTGCAACCCACGTACATATGTGATTCACCTTCCTGCAATCTGTGTACATACACGATTGTTCCCACTGCAACCTACGTACATGTACGAAAAACTCAGTTTCCTTCGCATGTGCGTGCTTCCTCTCTCCTAGGCCATATTTGCCATAGTTACAGACCTTCCTTTGCTGAAAACACCAAGCCTCTTAGCACAAGTGGTTACTCACTTATGCTAACTCCATCCTTGCACAATGACCTCTCTCCTTTATATACAAGTCCAATGAGTGAGTTTAGTAATATTGGCAAGATTTCTCTCATATTTTTGAATTGTGACAATGGACATAAAAAGCAATTCATGCGCAAATCAGATGAACGTGAAACTTTGTTTGAAGGGCCATCAAAAGATGACTAAATGAAAGCATGAATCCTTACTCTTTGGTTTTCAGTAAATTAAGCAAAGCTTGTTGTGGGTTTGTAAATTATTGTTTTATCAATGTTCTTGAATGCTTTTGTGTCATTTTTATAAAATTTTAATTTATTAACATGGATCAAAATCATTGAATTCTTATGAATTTTTGCATGTAAAGAGTCATGAAATTCGTCTTTTTTGTTTTGTAGGTTTTGATGGAAGCATTGTTTATTGGGTCTAGCTTGAATGGTTGTGGGATGGAGTATTATCCGCCACATGTAAGTTCTATTTTCATAAGTGACATGTTAAGCTCATAATGAGTATATTGTTGTAATGGCTTTGAGTCTTATTGTTGCCTTGGCCTTTGCCCTGAAAAACTAGGGTTTACCGTGGGTACTATCCTTGGAATGAAGAGAAGTACCTAAGGGTTTTCTCCAATATATGTTACCTAGAAAAAAATATTTTAATGAAAGTATGAAGGATGCATGAAGAAACAAAGGAACATGAAGATATAATTTTGTGAATTGGTCTCCAAAATTATTGAAGAATATTTTTTATCTCATACTTAACGCATGTAAATCCAAACAAAGGAGAAGAGAACTTGCTATTTGCAAGACAAATATTTAAAGGAGATAAAACAAGATTGTGCACATCAACCAAGTGAGTGAAAGTTGAAAATTTGTTCACCCAAAGAGCCACTAGAAGACCAATAGAGTAGAATGAAAAGTGAAAGTCGTTTTTAGAAAGAAAAGCCCTTTACATAAAACCTCCCAATACAAATTTTCAAAGCAAAAGAAGACAAATTGGGGAAATGAGACATTGAGCCACAACAATTCAAATTGGGAATTATAAAGAATTATTTTCATCCAAAATTCAAAGAAAAGATAATACATGCTCTAACCTTATGAAAGCATCTACCCAACACAAAAAAAACAAATAGAGGAGAACAAAGGCTAAAGATGGAAGGAATGTCCATTCATTTTATTTTTGAATAAAGATAAATTGTAAAATCGTAAAATAATTTAGCCAAATAAACTTAAGAAGCTAAAATCTATAGAATTAGAAAGTCAAAATTCAAACAAGGAGAAGGCCAATGGTCATCTAATATTTCTATAAACAAACCTTTTTACTCTTTTAAAAGGTTCTTTTTGCATTGTAAGATATTTTCATCGTTCTTCATTTCCTTGGTGCTTGTAAATTTAAGCATAATACCTTATGGTTATTGTGGCAAATAGACATTTCTTTAATTACCATGTTTACATTTACTTACCTTATGCTACGTTAACTTGTTGAAAGTGACACTCAAGATACGTAAGTTATCTTCAACTCCTCATAGTAGCTTGGTAATAATGTGAAAAGTTAGAGGTAAGCTATCTTCAACACTTTTGCATGTATTTTCTTGACTCGTGTTCAACACTTTCGATGTAAAGCATATTCTTTTACTGGCTATTGAAGCTATCTCTCTATTTTCATAAAAGGACCTAGTTCACTCACGTTTTGTTACTCGTGCAAACTTGTAATGGTTGTAATTTATCTTCGCCACTCTGTTGGCAATTTCAGTTAACAGAAAGCAAACTAGCATATACTTGTCATTGATGGCAAGTACAGTTGTGGTTGCAGTGATGACAATAGCAATGAATAGCAGCGCAGCAATTATCGGGAGGAGAAGAGTCAGTGACCGTAGGATCTTATTCAAATTTCCCGAAAGAACAATAGCCGTCAGATCTGCAGAAGTTGCAAGGGAGATAAGCCATCGGAGGTTCGGGGATCGGGACTTCATAACGCAAAAATCACTTGACATTGAAAACCCCAAAATCGCGATATGCGATTTCGCGATTTAATCGCAGCCGTTAAAAACAAGCAGGGATCTGGACTGTTTATTCGTGTGGACACGTGGCATCCTAGAGGCTCCATCGGAGAATCGGCGATCGAGAGTTTGAAATACCCAAATCACTTAACATTGAAAATCCCGAAATCGCGATATGAGATTTCGCGAGTTGATTGCAACCGTTAATCAAGCAGGGATCTGGACCGTTCATTTGTATGGACACGTGGAAACCAGGAGGCCTCATCGGCAATTTGGGGATCGGGATTTCATAATGCAAAGTTCACTTTACAACGAAATCCCCGATTTAGCGATATGCGAAATCCCGACGGAATCTGAACCGTCAGATCAACATCGACTCGACCCACGTCAATAGACCACGTCAGCTAAGCGACACGTGTCACAACTAGGTAGTGACAAGTGTCAGACAGATTCGACACTTAAGACACATACAAGTAATGAATCAGAGTGACACATGGCAGTGTTTAACACGTGTCGAACCATGAGTGACGTCAGCAGAGGACAGGTGGCATCGGAGTTTCGGGGATCGGGATATGATATGTCAAGAACA
>JZKD02S1672856.1:1519655-1532694 GCA_000966675.3 Picea glauca | reverse complement strand
GTAGCCATGCATTCATTCATAACTACCACAAGATTACTACACGGAATAATACAGAACAAGCATGCATTCAGAGAATAATTCATCAGATGCAGAGATAAATGTGTTTGACTTTATTTATTAAACTTTAAAGTATAAGGGTTGGGGCTAAGTCGAGTTTATAAAGTATAAGTTTATAAATTTATAAAGTCGAATGTACTTATAACATAAAAGTTTATAAGTTTATAAAGTTATTTTAACTTTATATAATTAATATTAACTAATGTATATAAGGGTTGTCGATATAAGTTTATAAAATAATTTTAACTTTATATAATCAACATTAATATATATATATATATATAGGAACTTTATAAATAATTAATGTATTAATGTATTAGATTAGTTATTATTTATAAGCATTATACATCAATTGTAATTATATAAGTATTGTATATGTAAATTATATAATTAAAATTTTCTATATTTAATTTTTTCTATAAGTTTTATTTTTAAAAATTATAAAATTAATTTTTATATTATTTGTACCTGTCGTTTCCCCGCCATTGCCGGATCCTGGTTTTTCAAAAATCTGACGAATCCGTATCCAGATCCGGATCCATATCCATATCCGAATCCTGGTAACTTAGGTCTGAAGGGAGTCATCTTTGGGGACAGTTTGGGAAACCATACAATTGACAGGCATCTTCTTACAGAAAAGGAGGCTGTCCTGAAACTTTTAATGGGGATGCTACCCTGCTTCTTTTGGGGGACATGACGGCTTTTAGATTAGAATTAGCAATCCAGATCTCAATAAGGATTGTCGTTTGCAGGAAAGATGTAAACCCTCTTGAGGTTGGAGCCAAGGCGGATCTGCTGCCTCTCCTTACCTATGTCAGAAGAGGTATATATCTTTGGCTCATTCATGTATGTATCTTGTTTTATTCTCTTCTATTCAATAATAAAATATAAGATGCATTCTACAAGTGGAGGAAACCAAGGAAGACAATGAACCTGCTTTGACCAAAATGGAAGGAAAGTCCGAAGGGCTTCCTTAATCACAAGGGCTCCTCAATTTTGCCAATGTTGGTTACACTCTTCTGTTGAGAGTCTAGTTTATAGCCAAGTTACCTGTTTATATAAATTAAAGAATGCCACAAGATATTAGCATCATCTAATCGCTTACACTAGCCTGAAATGTAATCATTTTCCAAAATTATTATGGATACAACCATTTAAGTATAAAAAGCAATAAGTTCAAGTGGCTTCAAATAATGGAGAATGAAAAGCAATGTTGGTTCATCAAGCTACAGATTTTACAGAGATGAGTTTGAATGGAAATCTATTAATTGAAAAAAAAAAAATCCACTCACCCCCAATATGCCTCCGTGACATTTCCCACTAATAGATCAAGTAGTTTAATCTGATCCTGGTATAAATGGAAACTGCAGATATTTATTTGGTAAGGATATATTCTCCTATACAACTAGAGAGAATGGGGACCAACTATACTATAACTTCTACAGAGTTCAGACAAATGAAACACCCTACAATACCTGCAGAGTCCAGACAAATGAAAGACCCAAGGGCATACTCAGGGCTTTTCATAGTTCCACAAATTTAAGATCCCATATTTCAATTATACTTAAGAAATCCTCATATAAAATAAACATCAAAGGTAACCTTTTATGTATTATCGATTTCATTGGAATAGAAGCATCACATCCAGTTTTGGAAACTCGTCTTAATGATAGTATAATGTTTGCCCCATATTTTCTCATGAGCTTAATTATATTGTAGTTAAATATTGATTATTTGGTCATCTCTTATGGAAGGGATGCCACACTTCATATATATGGCAATATGCAATCATCTTCATCATCAATTGTATTAATCTCTTTATATTTTTCCCAAAAGAAAATGATACTTATATTACTAAAAGGGATGCAATTGTCATCCTTCTAAAAATCACATGCTAATCCAACACCCTGAACGCCCTCTCTTTTAATTAATGCAGCATGCTAGTCTTCCATGTTCCTTCCCTTGTCTCCACGGCTCTCCTCATTCTTAGAATTTTGTTTCCATAAAGCATTTTGTTCCAGTAGGAGGGCTTTGCAGAAATGATCAGTGACAAGAAGAATCAGATAGCATCCCAAAAGAAGCAACAAATGGCAGAGAAATAGCAATAATAGAAGTTCAAAAGAAACTGAAAAAAGAGCAAACAGACATCCAAGCATGTAAGAACAAGTAATCCTTGTGAAGGAATCAATAGGCAACCTAGCAAAAGATCTGGCAAAACTATGGGCAACTATTGAGTACATCTAAGATGGGGAATAGATCCCGGACTTCGATCGCATCCAAGTTATGAATATTTAGACAACCAGCACTAAAAGTCCCAGCTAAAATCCAACTACAGCAGAACACAAATGCACATATGAAGAATACTAACGTCTGTTCACTCAATCAAGATCAGTGGTTATAAAAAATAAGTGTTGAAAGCTTTTCGTGTCCTTTTTTCCCAGATTGTTTTCCTGAATTTGATCTATGTAAAGGAAAGGGATAAAACGGTTGCTAAAATAGTAATGTCAAATGGAAAGATAGGAATTTGAAGGAAGTATGACAAACTTTCTCAAATGTTTGTCTCTTGGTAGCAATCCGACACCTATAGATATAGTTGGGGCACCATTGTAAAATTTTGTACTCATATAGGAATTTTATTTTTGTTAAAAAACTGATAAGGACATTCTATTAATGTGATAATCTTTCTCCTTCACAAACATTTTCTACAACTGACTTCCTTGTTCTTTGCATTTGTGCCTTGAACACTAGGTCATGTCCCTCGATGTCTAATGCTTAAAGAAACATTACCTTAAAGGCTTGGTTGGTAAAAGAACTTTTGAATGCTTTCTAGTCTATCTTGTCAACAATTCTTCTTCAACCATCCTTAGCATTGAAGTGATCTTAGTTCCCAAACTCTCTTGCCCCACCCTAATTGGCAAGTACAAAGGCCATGTCACTAAAGTTAATTTAACAAGTAGCACTCGATTTTTAATTGCCTTCGTAGACAACACTTATATTCGCCTCACTAGTAATGAATATTAACAACCTCCATTAGCAAGATTTCCTTGTATTTACATGAGGCCGTTAGACACACGAATTAGAGTAACTTCACCCCCTCAAATGTTTCTGGAACTGTAAGTGGGCTAGGGGCTTCACATATGTTCTCGACTTAAACTTGGAAGTTAGGGATATTAATGTTTGCTTCAGATTCAATGCAGCTGTGGACATGAAATAAGTATCCAAAATGGGCATAAAATAACCAACAACAATAAAAAATGGGCATAACATTACCAACCCAAGAATTTGATACATTGCAGTAGAAATCACATGTGCAATGTGCATAAACATACGTTGCTTTAAGGAAGACCAAGCAACCATTGCAGCATTCTTTTCAGCCTGCTTCTTTGATTTTGCAGCTTCACCTTGAAAGGTCATCCCCGCAACTTCCACAGAACATGTAAACACTGGCATATGTCCTGGTCCTGACCTTGTTGTTGTATATATTGGTAATGGCACCCCAGCCCTTTGGGCCATTTCCTGTAATAGATTCTTGCACACTCCAGTTTCATCCTGTAAATCAAAACACGTGTTAGAAACTACTTATTTAGACTGGCATTTATAAGTGCGTTACATTTAGTATCTTTTGACATTTTATTTATAGATTTCCACAGCTTTTTCTAGAAAAAGAATGCACAAGGTTTCATGGAATAAGGTCATCTTCAACTGGGCTGGCCTCCACTCTTTAGAACAAACACTAATGATTTTTTTTCTGTCAACGTTCTCTTTTATGGAGCAGATTTCCCAGCCTGTATTGAATGTAAACTCAATGGTAGGCAAAGTCCCACCTTCTTTGAGTGAGTGCCCTCCATAGGATGTGCATGCAACGCAGGCTGGATAATTGTTAATTTTCTCCCTTCTTCAATGCAAGCATGTCTACTTCTAAGGAAAAATGAGGTCCACCAATGGTTGGCGCTAGCAGTGGCAATCATTAACCAGTGATCAAAATTCCAAATTCTTGGGCTTGCTTCAGTTGCATGTGCCATAGGCCCAATTTTAAATCCCCTTGAGACAACTGACTGGTGCACACAAGATGGCCAAATATCAACTCTAGTCTCTCATGCAGTCTTTCAAGTGCCATGGAAGCACTTAACTTCAACACTAAAATGTAGACATAGACAACAATAGCCATCGTATGGCTCTATCAGCTTAGAGGACAGAGCTGATCACCTTGTTTTTAAAATTCTATGGATGCTGGAAATAGCCCTACTACTTCTAGTAAGTGGATAAGATTCCCCTGAAATTCATTTGATCTGAACTTAAAACTGCCAAAAATAGTTCAAGGCGTTAAAACTTGGACAGGCTAGGAATCGAATCAAGAACCTACCTCTGGCCGGTGGGCTGCTCTGCCACTGAGCATGCCTGCCTGTTTCATGGCAGTCAACCTTGTTTGGATGGTGGATTGATATTATAACAAAGAGTTAAAAATCCATCTCTCTTCCCCTTCTCCTTTGGTATTTCATCTAGTTTGTATTTCTTTTACAAGGAACAGAAGATGGATGCTTTCATAGTGCGACAAGGGTTACAACTTACAGCCCCCGGCCTATCCAGTGAAACTCGTAACATCTGGTATAGGCATCGGCAGCTCTTCAAACAAAGCTAAAGCTATGTATTATTTTCGGTGCGGTACTGGCCATATTGGTCCGTGCAGGTTCGGCAAACCCTGCCCGATCTACAAATACAGATTTCATTAACACGAGCCTTCAGGTGCCATGCCAGAGGGTTCAAAGGTTTGGATAGGTGTCAATCCACTTCAGGATGGGCAAGGGAAACGAATGAAAAAAGAAAGAAATTGCATTTATGTTCATAGGTCGATGGGACTCAAAAGTACATCAAGAGACAATGGTAATGCGGCAGTGCCTAAGGCATCTAAGGGTTAAGACTTCTGTTTGTGTAATGCTTTTAATCTAATATTGAAACCAACAAGGAAAAAAGGAAAAAGAAACGAGCAACGGTCTACTTACTAGGATTCTTGCAGCGAGAGACTGCGAGGGGCCTCTTCTCGACAGAGTACCGAGAGCAACTTCCGCAGCCGCGTGCTCGGCCTGGCGTAATGTGGTGTAAAATTTGGGGCTTTCGAAGGTTTCGCCATTGAATGTGACCACTGCCTTGAAACGAGGGGCGTGATCGGGACCCTCCCGTATGCAAAAATATGAAGGTAAATTGAAACAGCTCCTCTGAGCAAGCTCTTGTAGCTGGTTCTTGTACATGACTGCACTAATAGTAATAAATAATAAATCCAATTACCCAAAACCTAATCCCCAGAATAAGCAAATACCATAAGCATTCAGCTCAAAAGGAACTTAAAAAATAGCGTAAACCCGTCACCTATACGCTGCAAATGCTGCAATCCTTCTCAAGACGATAATTTGGGCTGTAACATCTTCCTTCTTCTATGCTCGTGACAGAAGATCGTGATTCAGACATAGTATTGTTCTATGGTACATAACGAGAATTTGGGTTTTAGATCATTTGGGTTTCACAGAAAACGAGAATCAGATCCAGACAAAACACAGTCATTGCCAATCCTGACAGGAGGAAAGATGCATCAGAGTGACTTCCTTGCTCTTATACTGCTGTGGGAAAGAACAAATGAAAACCAAAGTGGGTTGGAACGTGTGAAATGCCTCTCATTACCTAATGTGTATGAATGAAGGGTTTCTCCTGTCCCAACCCCAACCTTTGCCCAAATTATTAAATCAATCTCTGTATGGTAAGGATTAAAATAATTGAGGAAAGGGACACCTGGTGGACAGTGTACCGAGTTGTGTGGCCTCAAACTAATACAAAATCACTTCAGTTTTTGGTGGAGTGTGGATTGGGATTAAAACTGCTGGACGTGTCAATTCGACAATTTTTTTGATAAAACTAAGGCAGATTGTACATTCTAAACTTTTCGGGTACTTTGATCCAGGTTTAATATTTTGTTCACTGAGTTTGAATAATATATTTTTTATAACCATACATAACTATTTTTCGGAAAGATGACTTCTGCCTTTTTTGCTTTATTTTTTTAACCGCGGTCAAATTAACTTTTAGTATTTTTTTAGTTGGGTATTTATTTTTGGTTTTTTTATTAACCAACAATGCGGTCGAATTGTACAATTAGAGATGGCAAAATAGAGTATAAGTTTAAAGGCCTTATCCTTAAATAAATTTTGTATTTTAAAAAATTCCATATAAAATATATTTTAAAATATTGTGCTAAAAACATCCATTTAAGATGCATCGTTGAATATAATGTTTTAATATAAACATGAAATGACAATGCATCTAAAAAGACCAATTAAAATTAATGTAGCCCATAACAGGTGTCCACATTGAGGGCCACCTGGGTTGTTGAGTCTTCATGTTTCATAGCCACGGTAGTTTATGCAAGTGAGTGGTTAAGTGGGGCTCCTACAACATGCACTACAACATGCACAGGTTGAGGTTGAGAAGTAGCATAGTTTAGGCAATTGAGTGGTTAAGTGGGGCTCCTACAACATACATGCAGAGGTTGAGCATTAGCATGATCCATGGAAGTACCAAGTAGGCCAGAGGATGCAAAGTTCACAAAAGTGTTCATGCAGCTAGGTCAAGTAAAGGACATGGATGTGGGAGGGAGATTAAGAAGTGGCATTGTGTGCTCCACCAAAGAATGGAGAGACACAATGTTTAAAGCCATCTCTAGTTGTTTCCCCCTTAAAATTGTCATGAGGGTTCAGGAGTCCTCTTCCCATTATCTCGAATTGAGAATATGCTCACCAATGTCAATGGCGCATTGATCCTTAATTTTATTGTTGTTTTTTAACTAGCACTTGAAACCCTCTTTCATTAAATCCATTGTAAGGCCAAGTATGTCACATTTCCACTCGTTTCAGCGACATCTTTCTCACATTTCTTCGATCATTTTTGCAAGTCTCTCAAGTTGTAGAGGAGGTAGTAATGATTTCAGCAATGATAGTGCATCATGAATACACACACTTGATGGCGATGGATAACCAAAAAAGCAATACAGATAGTTGGTCAAGGAGCCAAGCTCTTCCCTTGCAAATTAGTGTTACCCTCTTAAGCTTTTGTCTCTAGAATTAAATCCCCAAACTGTTAGTTCATCCCACACGCAAGAATTGTGTTTGCCATCATATCTCACATAACTCTACCAATGCGAACGAGAGGTGTACTGAATTAGGAGACGCAATTGTTGTTGTTTGATCTCCTTCCTATAATCTATATGGTGGGAAGTATGTTGCTTAAATGGACTATCTCCTTAATGACGTTTGTGGTGGGGATATGTGGTGGTCCTTGAAATTCCCCCCTCCTTTTTACATAGCACCCCTTCCCTTGGGTGAACCCCTTCATTGCCTACATGGATGCCTCCTTGTTGAGGTTTCAAAAGAGATGGACAAACTCTAATATGTCGAACTCTTCTTCCATGACAATCACTCGGTGAAAAAGTCTAAAGATCTAAAGATTAGATGGGAGAGTACGATCATATAGTGCTCATGTGATAATCATGGAGTCACCAATCACCATGGTTATACATACTCCTTTTTTTGCTAGAATAATAAGGCCTTAAAGTATAGCGAGAACTTCCACCTTATTTTCCATGATAGTACTTAGCCCCAAACATATTCAAGTGTTTTTCTTCCTTTGGGGTCATAAACAACCCCCCACGCCACCCCACCCACATGGTTGGGATATTTATTATTATTATTATTAGACTTTACTTTGTTGCATTTTTTTGAAAACAATGGCTTTAGATTTATTTAGTGAATTAAGGGCTATGATTCATGTCTTTTTTTCCCATATGAAGGGACTAATTAATTGGAAGGGAGATGCTTCATATGCCATTGATATTGAATTTTGCACTACTACTAGCACTGGAGCAATTGTAGACATAGAAGGTGCATGTATTGTGCCCTGGAAAGTCTTAAGTAAATATACTCAAAGACCATCCAGTGGTGAGATGTCTCTCCACTAAGAAGTTTTTGACTTTTTTCTTTATGCATTGGAGATGAAATTACCTTTGGACAAGAGGTTGTTATGTGACGATAGTTAAAGCAAACTCTGCAACGAAAAGCAATGTGTTTATAGTTCAAGGGATTGATTCCAATTTCAAACACCACATAATGTAATTAAGAAAATATTTACTTAAAATTGCATAAGTACATATTATGGAGTAAATAATAAACATAACAATTGATTTCTAAAGCCACGAAGATGAATGTACCCAAAATAATATTAATAATTTTGAAAGTCACAAGATCTCAAAATTCTAAAGAAAATTTGTGTAATCTTACTTATGAAAACCAATATTAAAACTTTTGTGTTGGGAATGAAAGTGGACAACAACAATTTCATAAATAATCCAACATCATTTAAAAATTAAAGTTTGTGATGAGTAACTTATGTTTTATTTGCCAATGAGACAACTTCTGAAATAAACAAGCACTGCATGTAGCTTAGTCCCTGCCTTTTTGTAATAGTTTGAATAATAAATCAACTATGACATTTAATGAAATTTGATTTTTGGAAAAAAGACTATTGCTACCTCTACCAAACCAAAGTCGTTCACCCGCATTTGCAAGGCCACCTTGAGCTTCAGGCTTCCATACTTCATGCAATGGGGCCCGAATTTGATAGTATGTAGGTCCGATCTTACACTAGGATTGTGGAAAACGAAGTAGGGATTACAAATGATGCCTCATCTTTAGGGTGTTGATGTTCTTGTTCGACATGCAACCCTCACCACCCCTCATGATTTCTCTTACAATTATAGTTATTATCTTGTCGACGACTGTCAAAATGTTCTCAAGTCGAAATCCAACAAACGTCATGCCTTTTCTCTCCCTCATGGCCTCCCCAATGGAGCCTTTGCCAAAATTTATGATATTTAGTAGGTTTGAGTAGAAACAATGGGCAATTTGTATTTGAGCATATCCATAGATGAGAGGGATGCCCATGTTGAGGCTTCTACCTTTGTTGCCAAGTGCCCTTACAATGAATTTGCTCCTCTAGCATTTGGCAACCATGATGTTGTTGGTTCTCTTCCCCGTGAAGAACCTGGACATGATGAGAGAAACATATGTTCCTTGAGGGAAATAGACCCTCTAGGACCTAGTTTTGAACCCTCAATTTGAAATAGGCAACCCCTTAGGCCATGTAGGTATTTGGAATTGGCTCCCAACGTATTAGAGGGTGCAGGCCAAGTGTTTGAAAAGGTGTATTCTCAACAAGTGTTTATTGAAACTTCTATCATAAAGGCCATCTTTTAGATCATGGTAAAGTCTCTCTCTAGGAATACCACACTCTTTTGGGTCAATTTTGTTGATTAAATGGAAGATTTAAAGCAGAAATTGGAGATTTTATAATGAATTCTCGTGGATCAACACCACCTTATTTTTTAGGGTAAACAAATGGAAGACCAACCTATGTTGTCAAACTATAATGTATGCAAAAATTCAACCATCAATTTGGTACAACAATTACATGGAGGAGTAGTGGGTCTTGGGGTTTCTTCAACTTCAAAACATGTTTCCTTCAAGGGTGTGGTCATAAGCAAACCTTCTAATTCCATTGCTTTGAACCCTCATATGTCTAGTGCATATATTGTGGAGAAATCCAAAGAGATGCCAAAGCTAGACGTTCTTGAGCCAAATGTCAAAGACTTACTTTCATTTAACAAATCCTCTTTGGTAACATGTCTATTAAATGGTTTCTAGCCTTCTACTTTAGATTTGTACCAATGGATTTATTCGACCTGGACAAAGGATTGTGAGGTTTATCTCTACTATGGGTTTCTTTATTATTTAATCTTCTGATCCTATCGAGTATCAAAAAGTATTAGAGGAAGGCCCTTGGTTTGGTGTGGAGAAGGTCCTTTTGTTACCCCCTGGTTTCCCTCTTTTGACCCTACTAGTATCTAGTATGTTTGTAACAAAAATGCTATTTTGGGTTTGGCTCCCAAATTTGCCCCTTCATTTTTGGCATTTATCATTTTTTAAAGATATTGACAACACTTTAGGTAATTATATAAAAACACATCTTGAATGGGTCAACTGGGTTTGTACACATATGCTAGAATATGTGTCAAGATTGGCATTAACAAAGGTTTCTCAGACAATATGTTCTTACAATAAGACAATTTTAAATGGGTTCATGTTCTAGATTATGAATACTACTTTTTGATGTCCTCTATGCCAACAAACAAGGCATCTCTAGGATTCTTGTCCTCAAGCATGTGCTTACTAAAAAAGGAACAAAGGACATAATTTAAACAAAAAAACTTGGCAAATATGTGAGCAATCATATCCAGAGAATGGCAATGCACAAACCACTACCAATCAACAAGTTGTTGATTTAGAGGAGGAGAAAATTGTTTGTCAAGAAGTGTCGAATGAGGAACCCTATCCTCCTTGAAGGATAAAGACAAAGACAATATCGAGCTTTCTTCCTCAAGGGTGGGAATTGTACATGAAGCCCCTCAGGGCAACGAAGAGACTTCATGAAACCAACACCTCTAACTCTAATAAGGAATTCTTTCCCTCTTTGAACCTCGACCTCCTACCTTTTAAATTATAGTTAGTCACTATTGACCCTTCTTCAAGGGGGTGGCATGAGGTTAAAAAGAAGAAATGGACAAAGGGACAGATTGAGGATTATTTTTAAAAGGGACATAAATAAATTATACATTACTTACGTAATTTTACTCTTGTAAGTGTGCCATGGACCTGAGAATTATATTTCCCATTTAATTTTTGGATAGAAATGACAATTTTTTCTTTGGAAAAAAATCAATAATTCAAATTTAATACAACAATTTACATTTAACTAAAAACTTTAATCCTACTTTTTATATAATAATTAGAACGAACAATAGAAGAGGGGATGAACTGGCCATTTCAAAGATAGAGTTAAAGGCTTATCGAGCTATCTTTTTTCTTACCATCCATGGCATCTTGTTGGCACATAACTCAAGTTTATTTGAGGATAGAGTTCTTCATACCTTTCAGATAACTTCCCATATCTGTGCTATTGCTTAGTTTTATAAATCACAAGGGAAAGTTACAAAGAAAAGAATAATTAGGGAGCTAGTTGTGGACACGACTCTTTTGATAATGCATGCCAAGGGGTATATAAACTATGTGGTATTGGTGCCATATTATATGTTCAATATCAACATGATTTACAATTTAATGTTAATATGGTTAGGGGCTCTAACAACTGTGTTGAGCTCCTTGCACTTCGAACTCTCTTGAGATTGGCTCTACACAAGAATATTACTCATTTATAGATCTTCAAAGACTCGTCATTGGTTATTAAATGGATGAAAAGTGAGCAGGTTATTTTGGATGTTTCACTTCAAACAATAGTTTAACAACTCAAAGTTGCCTCCTAGTAGTTTACGACCTCTCTTTTACTCATATTTATTGAGAATTGAACATGGATGTTGACTCACTTTCCAAGGAAGGTTTGGCTCGAGTCCCTTGATCCAAGTGGATATTGGTGGCCACCCACCTCTTCCACTAACTCATCCAGATTCTCCATCTTGGTCATTTTTGTTATGATTTTCGGGTCCTATACTTATGGGGCCATTTTGAGGCCTTAAATGATGTATTTTAGCCATTCAGGGGCCAAGGGTGGTCATGGCTTTCCCTAGCCTGCCAAAAATTGTAGTTCTCAATCAAATCTTTTGAACAAGCTATTGTGTGTCTGAAACAGATATTGTATGCAAAATTTGTGTCCTCGGGAAGTTGGCATATTAACTAATCACCTTGGGGCTCGCAAACCTTTTAGCGCTTCACCTCCTAGGGTTAGGGTTTTGGACCATTAGGGTTCTTGCTTTATGTTAAAATGTCATTCTTTCGGCCTCTTGTGATATCTTTTTGCGAATGAGCATAGTAGACGTCTCTCTCTCTTTAGAGATAAGCTACCACCATTCTAGCTAGTTTGTGTTATGTAGTATTCTACTATTTTATTCATTAATAGATGGGTTTCAATACATTATTGTGCTCTTTGCTATATTTTTGTTTCCGTTTCATTTTGTTCCCTATACAATCCAGAGCATCCCTAGACTTCTTCATCTAAAGGAATTCGAGGGGGGTTCCTTCAATGAGTGTGCTTTGGACTTATAATTTTGGGATTCAATGATTTGTTACTTCTTGATACTTTATGTTTTGCTATTATTTAAAGTTTTTTGAGTTGGAGGGTTGTAAAGGTCTAGACCAATCGATCATTTTAGAACTTTTGGTGCTTATTAACTAGGCAAGTTTTTGACTATGTTATATCAACCTGTTGGGTTGAATTACTGTGCTCTCTACTATACTAATAAAAGTTGGTTTTCATTGTATTATTGTGTTCTCTGCTATATTTTCGTTTTTATTTCATTTCGTTCCCTATACAATCTGGATCATCCATGGACTTCTTCATCTAATGGAATTTGAGGTGGATTCCTTCAATGAGTATGCTTTGGACTTATAATTTTAGGATTCAATGATTTGTTACTTCTTGATACTTTATGTTTTGTTATTATTTAAAGTTTTTTGAGTTGGAAGACTGTAAAGGTCCGAATCAATTAATCAATTTTAGAATTTTTAGAGCTTATTATCTTGGCAAGTTTTTTACGATTGTATATCAAACTACTCGATTGAATTTGTGTATATTGATACGTAAAGTGATTAATTTGTTTTAACTTGCTATGTTGGAGACAATATATTCACACTTCACTTCGCATTGTGCCTTAAACACCTCAAAAACGTGTTTTCTATTTTTTTATAAATAAAAATACAAATTTTTTCAAAAAAAAAAATTCAAAATTTTAATTATTTTTCAACTTATCAAATATATATATTCTTAAGATGTAGCAATGTTTCGGTCATATATTTTTTAAAATTAATAAAAAATAGAAAATAATTTAAAAACACAACAAATTTTACTTAAACGATAACTTTTTTCAATAGTGTGA